>APFE031016160.1:1587-12441 GCA_000404065.3 Pinus taeda | reverse complement strand
GGGATGTTAGGAAGTAGGGGAAAGTGGAATCTTAGAGATTGAGTGAGGGGAAGGGGTCCAAAAGGGAAAAACACAGGCGTAGCCTAGAAAATTGCCAAGTTGTGGCAAAAAACTAGGGTTTGTGCAAAAATGAGGAATTTTGGGGATCTCAGTGATGGGAAGTGTTTAATAAGGTACATGAAGGATAGGGGAAGGTGTATGAACATATGGATACAAGTTTTGCTAATTATTTGACCATCCAAGAGAAATTACCTCCAAAACCCTAAGAGAGGGAAATGGACCTTACCAAGGCACAACTGAAGCATGAATAAGTTGTAAAATGACCCAATGGAACTTGACATGATGATAACAAACATATGAATGATGATAGACTCAGATGAATGATGACATGGACCGACATTTGGACAACTTTAGAAGGAGTGAAAGCAAACCCTAGACCTAAAGCCTAGTGACCAAATTTTGCTTGAAAACTCTTTGAAATGACAAAATTTGACCTTGACACTCTGAGACCACTTTGTAAGAGCATATTTGATCACTGGAGGAAGGCTGGAAAGACTGACACTAACAGGTAGCATCATTGATTTAAGATTCTATCCTAGACACTAATGTCATGAAAAAACAACATGGTATCAAAGGATGTCTAAGCTACTTTTCAGGCCAATGAATCAGAATGTGCACAATGAAGCAACTCAAAGGGAGTTCTAAGTGTCTATATCATGGAGTAGAAGGCTCAGCCAAATACATGTAGATGTGGTCTCGATAGGATACATGGTGAGATGGGTTGGGAGTTCTGGTGGATTGGTGGTGAACCTAGTGCACTTTAGTATGTTGTGTGGCAGTGTGCAGAATGCAGACTTCCGATGTCTTGTCATGGATTGTTGGGACAACTCAAGGAATTCTTTGGCATGGATGAGATCAATATGATTGAGATGGATTCATGTGATGGACTATAGATTAGCAGGATAGAGTCTTCATCGGATCGTGATGTTTCATATCCGAGGTTGGAGGGAATTTCACATGTGGTATTTGATCTGGGAGGATGAGTGCTTGTAGGACCAATCTGGTGGAGATCATGTAGGCTCATAAGGAGTCTAACCTAAGAGGGATAAGCCCTATGGAGGTTTGGGATCTTCAGGTTCAAATGTGATGAGGCAGAGGCATTACTGATATTGTCGGGTTCATTCTACATAGTATGTTGCAGTGATGGATGTCAGATGGGCTAGTGTTATTAGATGATGATGGTTACATCCTAGCCATGGAAGTACCTCCCTCTCTAAGAGGGAGTGTTTATTTTTTGTAGCTTGGGAGGTACACCAAGCCTTGAGGATTGAGGGTTTGGAGGAAGGATATCCACAAGTGACTTTGTGGGCTTGAAATCTGTTAGGTTCCTATATCAATAGGTGTCATATTTCATGATTGACATTGATGGGCTCTACAATATGTTCATATATTTTTGTCCGGTTGCAAAGGTTTTCCATATTCTCAAAAAAAAAAAAAAATCAAAAATCAAAAAATTTAAAAAATGAAAAGAGGGTATGCCCTAAAAGAAAAATCAAAGGGAAAAAAATAACAAAATGGTCAAAAAAGTGAAAGAAATGAACCCAAAATCAAATAAACCAGGAAAGCGTGCAAGTCCAAAATGCCACTACTATTCCATTTTTTCAAAGATTTGTTGGTGTGCAGCTTGTTGACTTGTGCCACCATTGATGAATGGCCAAACAGCTTAATCTTAGCCAGTTCATGGTTTGAATTTACTTGTTTTAGAGATAGAGAATAAAGTTTGTCCAAACTGTTCAATCTTGGCAGATAACTAGAGAGCTAGAGAAGCAAAGGAGCTCAACTGTTAAACCTGAGCCCTTGGATGTTATAAGGGTAGATCTAGATAGAATTGCAATGAAAAGAAAAAAAAAAGATGATGAGGGCTTGCCAGCTCAAATGTAGCCAAAGAAAGAAGAAAAAATGCTAGGCAAAGCAGGTTGGGTAGGTAGATGAGGTTGCAGAAGCACACTTGTGATTGATTTTGTCTCTCAAGATGTTCATCTTACTATTATCACAAGTACCATGGCTGATGTTTAGATGTAGCTCAAGTGAGGCAGATTTCATAACTAATTTCCCTTCATGTCTTTTTCCCAAATCATTTACTAATTTCCCCAAAGATATTAAGATCTGTTTAATATCTCCAAAGAGCCACTCATTCCATTTCATCATTGCCTAAGTGAATTCCCATTTTACTTAGGAAAATGGCCATCTTTCTTGTATAGACCCCCTTTCTTCCCTTGGCCTCAGTTTTTACGTAAAAATTCCCAAAAAAAAAAACATTAAACTTAGCGCTTACTTTCATTTATTTGTAATATTAACACTAATTTGTATTATATAATTCCCTTGAAAAAGATCCCCATATCTCATACTATATATAATATAATCCCCTGCTATTAATATCCCACCCCTAGTTAACTATAACCATAGCACTGAATAAACGAGGGTTTAATGGTTCATCTGAAATTTATTAAAAACCTCCACGTGCAAACCATGGGATAATTAACCACTTGGGTTAATTATAACCAAACTCCGCTGAACAATGAAATCGCACCCAATGCAATTAATTTAACGTTTATTAAACTCGGGCCCACTCCTTAACCCTCTGCCATCTCCACCGAGCATCAATCATCTGATTGGGGCCCGCTCATCCAATAGCCTACGATCATATCGTAACCCCCCTATCGTTCGACATTTAACTGCCAGGGAGCCGATGACATTTCTCCCATACCATGGACACGTGCCACGCTCCCAATATGATCGCTGCCTCCCTGCTCGATACCGCCAAACCCCAAAAGTGGTGCGGGAGAAAACCGCTTACCACCTTCCGCGTCATGACAAAACATCCCATCGCCATGACATTAGCCATGCAATAAATGCAAAAATTTCCTGCCAAAGCCAAATTTTTGTTATAACCACGATAATATGTCATTTTTGCCATTTTTCTTCTGCGAACTATTTCCATGCAAATTATGTCTGGGTGATAGCACGAACCTATAATCTGCCACCTTGCCAAAAAGCTCCAGCGACGCGCCCTGCCATCAGTGTTTTCAACCTGCAATTACACAAATCGTCTCCTTGAGCCAGGTATTTACCCAATTTGCCTCTCGAACCTGTAATTTCATTTTTCCTCTGTGAATTTTACCCAACAAAGCTAAATTCAAGTAAAATCAGTCCATAGCTCTCAGAGAAAGACACCTAGAACTGTTGTTTTGCCCATTTTTCTATAGAAGCCCAACCTCCAGTTTGAAAACACAAGAACCAAACATGGAAGCTCCCGTAGCCCTCAATGTCATGCCCCTTAGCACACCTCATAAGGACTAGGATTGGTTACCCTTGGCTAACAGAGATTTTCAAATTAAAGAGTTATCTGGTGACATGAACCACCTCCAGGCATTTTTTCGAGTTAGGAATAGTCATCTGAGCAACTCTGATATCTATGAAATATGGGAATCTAATCTTCCCAGGTATTACCTTCCTTCAGTCAATGTTTGCCCAGATATTATTCACCATTGCTGTGCCAACTATGACCCTGTCAGTAAAGCAGTCATAACCCCATACCAAACTGTCCTTTTTTACATAACTATTGAATCTATCAATGAGATGTTACACTTCCATCCCACTCAGCCTCTGGCTCCTCTTTCCATGGGATTTTTGCTTGAGCAAGGCTCTCGATTGCCCAATTCAGAGATAACTCATATTGCTCAAATGTTCATGAAACCAGATTGCCAGCCCCAAGGCCCACCCCATATTTGCATGTCTGGTTCACTGAAATAGGAAAACTTATAATTGATATGATATCCTTCATATTGGGATTCAAAACCAGTGGGTTTGTTGATGAGACCACCTTGGTTCTGTTGTCAATATTTACTCTAGGACAGCCCCCTGCTGTCAAGTATGACTATGCAACTTTTATTGCTAACAAGATCAATGAGAAATTCATAAATATGGACAGAGAAGGAGTCTTCAAGTACAATTCATTCATCTACTACCTTTTTTTATATTATCAACCAGACAGTTTTTCATTTCCCATCAAGAAATTGGATTCGAAAGGAGATCGGAGGTCTGTGATCTTTTGGACCTCAGTCTTCCATAATGTCCATGAGTCCCCTTATACCTATTGTGAATTCATTGACCAATTTATACATCCAACCACCACTCTATTGATAGGAGCTCCTCCTCCTAGACTCTCTGCTGATATAAAGAAGATTTTACAACTTTCCAAACAGTACAAGATAGGTGATTGGTACTTGTACCAGAATCACATTGAAATTAGAATATATGGCTGTGAATTGTGCCCTTACAAGCTGCCCAAATATGTGCCTATGAGACTATTTGCACTGGAGTATTTCAAGCAACTTATCAATGCATATTTGACCCACTTTTGTAGTACAAAGAAGAAGGCCTAGCTGAGAATAAAAAACCAGTTAGGCCCTTATGTCATCAATTCTAGGGATTCATGGGAAGACACTGATAAGATATTAGGGGAACAACTTAAATTTAAGAAAAGTTTTTGGTGGGTACCATATGACGCAAATAGCTTTATAAGTGACAAAAAAGTAAGAAACAGGTTGTCAGCGTATGTACACCATAGAATCCCTGAAATTGAACAGTTTGCTAATCAAGATGACCGAGTGGAGGGTACATTAGTAGAACAAATTAGTGAGCAAGAAAATATGGAGAGGGCTATGAAAGACCTTGAAAAAACCCTTGACCTGGACTCTTTTGGACAAGTATACTTCAAACTACCTCAACAAGCAAGAATTGGTGCATCCTCTACTGGAACTTCTCAGCAGCCTGTACAAGAAGCTAGCACACCAGGTATAGGGACATCTAAGGGCAAGGAAGTGGCAGAAATAGAGGAACCAATAATGATAGATCAATAAGAGCAAATTCCTCTAGTCCAAACCAAAGCAGCTGAGGTTCCTGCATTACAGACTCCTCTAAACGAGGAAAAAGGCAAAAAGAGAGATAGGGAAGACCCCACACCCATGAGTGGACCTGCAGAACAGCCGGGTGCAAAGAGGCAAAGATTAAATCCTTACTCTGAAGAGGAAATCTTTGAAGAAACAACAGGCAGTCTGAGAGGTGAAAGGGTAGTCAGCCAGCAGACTTCCCCAATAGTGGACACATCAACTAGCTCACACCGGAAAGAGCTAGAAAAGCAACATAGTGTGGAAGTTTCATCTACTAGGCCACAAAACAAACAGGCCTTTGACATCAAAAGGACATTCATGGAGATAAAGGCTAGAAACGATTCACTAAGGCTGCAACTTTACAACCAATATCTTAAGATGGCCCCCACAAACCAACAAAGGTTGATGTCTTCCTATGACATTAAGGAGGGCAAGATGATCATGAGTTATTTTAAGCCCAAGGTGCAACAACCACAATCAGCAGCTGACTACATCAGGACAAATCTGGAGGTCATAGCCAAGGATATTCATCCTATTGACCAAATTGAGCTGCATAAACAAACAGGAGAGATGGTCTACTCCACCCTAGCTGATAAAGCTATGTTAGCGCATAAATTGCAAAACTCCTTGGAGAACACCTCTCCTCAGCTAGATTTTGAGAAAGCCTCTTCTCTTGCTAAGGACAACAGGATAAAATCTCTGGAAGAGATTATCATTGAGCTGGGACATGATCCAAAAGATGCAAAAGGCATAAAGGAACTGATGAAGAAGAAAGAGGAAGACATTGCTGCCTTAAGAAAGCAGCTTAAATTGCCTCCCACCATGCATCCACAAACAACAGAAGTGGTACAACAGAAATCAGAGGAGGAAATGTTGGAATTGCTCATGAAGCTCAATGAAAGGTTAACTAATACTAAGCAGGCATTGGAGACAGCGCTGAAAGAAAAGCAGGGAGAGTCAACCTCCCAGCCACTTGAAGTAATCCCTGCAGTCACAACTGCCCCTTCTAAAGTTGTAACAGCATTGCCTCCCACTATTCCAGTAGCAGCAACAACAACAGCACCAGGCAGAAACACTAGCATGACCACAGATGAATTGATAAAAGCCATGGAGGAATTAAAACTCCAAGTATCTGAATTAAAACTGGTCAAGGAACAGTTAGCAAAACTAGAAAAAAGTTATGACAAATCCAAGATGACAGTGGCAGAGAAGACAAGGGAGGTTAAAGCATTAGAGAATAAAGTGAGAGCATTAGAAAAGGATCTCTCTTTGGATAAACCTCTGGGAGAAATCAAAGGCATTTTGTTGGCCAACATTAATCAGTCCCTTAGTAATGTGTGGAGATATATTCAGGTTATTTATGAGCAGATTGACTTGATAGCAATGGCCCAAGTAGAGATTCAAAAGACAAGAGCTTTATTGGGGCGGATGCCTGAACAAGCTAACAGGCTAATACATTTTTTGAACACCAAGACTAGTGAAGAACTGGAGGCACTGCAAATCAGAGACAGGACAGGCACCATTCTGCAAATCAAGAAATTTCTAACCATGAGAACTCTGATGCAAAATTTGGAAAGGAGATGCCAGGACATGCAAGTGCAGATCAACTCTTTCACAGAAAGGTTCACAATTTTGCATAAAAAGGGTTTTCCAAGTCCTTTAGGAAGTAATGACCGCCTGATGAGACATGTAGATTACACGCACAAGTTGAATAAATATGTTGTTGATCAAGTTAATGCGTCATCAAGTACTTCAGCAGAGAAGGCACTCCCATCTGGCCAGGCCCTCTACGACAACTTAGAAAATTTATTTTATATTGAGCATGAAGTGAAGCATCTGTTCACCATCCCACCTAATTTCTTCAGGTACACAAAGACTGATGAAACTTTAAGAAAGCTACAGAGACATAAATTACCAGAACTGGACTAGTGGCAAGCTATGCTGGAAATTCTATAAATTTATCTTTGGTATCTTTGGTATCTTTGGTCAAGGAAAAGTTTGGGTCATCTACCATAAGGCAGAGAGCAGAAATGAATGCGGATCATACAGATAAAAGTGTATCAGATTAGAGTTGAATATCTGACCAAGAGGGAGCAGACAGCATAGATTATCAGTGGAAGACAGTTGTATACCAACTCACAGAGCAGTGAGCACATCAATTTATCTTTTTCCTGTTTCGATACATCTATCTATATCTTTTGTAAAAAGCAATGAATCATCAGTAGATATTATATCCATGAGATATTTTGTAGAGATATTTTTTGTATAAATACCCCCTTAACAAAGTATTTGGGGTTGGTGAACCATTCTTAAACTCTGTTGTAATACTGAAATTTTGGAATACAAAAGCTTTTGGAATCAACTGTTGTTGGACTTACTGGATGTAGAATTGATGCAAACGGACTTGTCACAGAATTCTTGAATCAACCAGTGGACCAATAAGTCCCTTTATCTTTTGTTTTGTTATTTTTCTAAGTTTCATTATATCATCTGCGTTTCATAATCTAAATGATAATGATAAAGATTAATTTAGAATTTTATTGACTACACTCTGTATTTCATTCCTTATCATTCTCTGTGTTTTCTTCAGGATTAGTATAAACAGTGTAACTCTTAATTGCTCAGGTTTCCTAATTCTATCATATTGGTTATTTGCTAGGGAATTCTTAACTGCTCCTTAGTAGTAATCATCCATTTCCCCTCTTTGAATATGCTGAAGGATCCTTAACTTCCCTTCAGCCATTTTAAACCCATTCCATCTTATACAAATCTTTGTTTGCTCCTTGTTTGACTACCTTGCTCTGTGAAACCATCCTCTGTTAAGAAACAAAATCCAAAAAGCCCTCCTCATTGACTCCATTGGCCCAATGGACTGAACTTCTCAGGTTTGCACCTTTGTTCTATTGAATCTCACCATCCAAAAATCAAACAAACCCCTGAACATCATAACTAGCCTAACATCTTTCAAAACAAAGTTAAATCATAAAGAGAGAGCCCTCTCTGGATGCAGATTGGATAGAATCTGTGTCTAAAAGATTGGTCTGTGGTTACCTCGGCTGTATTCCTTTTCTTACAACTTTTGGGAACAACCTGAGTGATAATCCAAGCTTGGAGTTTTTCACCCATCGATGTTTGGGTTAAAACCATGATGAGACTTTGACATGTGATGGAGGGAGATGATAAAGGATGTCGAGACATATCCAATGCATCAAGAATCATCAAAATCCGATTTTTCAATCTTGAGTTATGAATTTTTGAAGTTAATGTGTGGTTGTGAGCTACTATGACAAGTCATCCAACATGTTAGAAGTTTCCTTAAGGGCTAATGTCATGCCCACATGTAGGTTATAAAAAGGATTGATGTTGGAGGTCATTCCACACAGCCTAAGTGCATTCATCATCAAGATAACCTCTGAAATTAATGTGGATATGAGGTAGACTAGCGAAGAAGCAAGGATGATGATTTGAGGAGTATCCTTTCTCTGTTTTGATGCAGATTTCTTATGGAGATAGGTTGTATGTGTCTAAGGTTTGAGGCAGATAGCAAGAAAGCCTAGAAGACACATTCTAGATAGGTTTGGGTGTGGATTCCTTTGCAAAGCTAGGTCGCAGGTATAAGGAATACAAGGGGTCGAGTTTGGAGAGGGTTTGTCTCTTTCCAGCGTGTGGGTTCCTTGGCATCTTGGCCGTAGGTCTAAGCCAACCTACAAGGAAGGTTTAAGGATGTGTCTTGGACAATATTGAAATGTGAACTTACTACAAACCCTAGACATTGGTTAGAGGTATGTTTAAGAGTATTTTATGTGCATATAATTGATGATGGTATCTATGTTTAGGGTCGTAGTAAGGTGTTGTAGGAACAACACTTCTATAAGATCATTTGTGTGGGACGATAAGGCTAAGGAAGGCACCTCTTCCCTAGCTGCATACTTTTGAATTAGGTCACAACCCAAACAGATATTGTTTCCTTGTCTATGAAGGTCGAAACCTTGATGTATCCTTGTGTTGTATTGCAGGAGTCTTGAGGTGGTGCCTTGAGGCCGCAATAGTGGAGAAGGGTAGTTAAAACGTAAGTGCAAGTAGGTGGAAAGGTTGGACAAGGGGACTAGTACTTGGAGTAGGGATTTAGGGATACTATGATGCCCTAACCGACTGCTACATGCACAAAAATGAAGGCAAGGTTTCAGTAGCAGGGAGCTGCAGATGTTTTCTTGTTTGATGGTTGGATACTAGTTAGATGGGTGTCCTAGGAGAGGAATGACTAATGGTGTCTATTAGCGGTTAAGAGCAAGGGTTTCCTAGGTGTTGGATGTCCTAACTAGGAGCATATGCTACCATGGGATTGGTCACTTGTGGTCTATTGGAGGGTAGCATGAGAGTGGACCAAGTGTGGACGGTGCATTGGGAACTTATGATCTATTAGAGGATAGCTTGAGTGCCCAAGTTAGAGCTGATTATGCACCATCTTCATGTACTTAGGTGGTTGCTAGAGTGGTAGAAGTTGAGCTCAAGATTTGATCAGCTAGAGGAGCGTTAGTGCAACCCTAGACTTGTGTGTGGAGAAAGACTTCTACAACAGATGATGGGCAGTCATCCTAACTCGTGTTCATTGTAGGAGATGGAAATATTGCAGGGATAAGTGGAAGCACTCCATGCCCTATGTTGTTCTTCATTGGAGGAGTACAGGAAGACCATAGTGGGCTAAAGTGCCTGAGTAGCTAAGGAGAAATAGTGGGAAGTTGTGAGTTGTTCACAAACAGAGTTGTGAACAACTCAACATGTGTCTCAATTTGTTATGCAAGGAAAAACTACTGAGCAAATTGGATAGTCGAGGTTCATTGGCCATATGGACTTGGATCATTGATAGAGGAAGTGATGTAGATTAGTGTTTCGAGGAAAACTAGTGTCTATTTAGATCTTCCAGTCCCACTAAGATGGGTAGCTATTTTGGAAACAAACAATTCAAAGTAACTTGTGTTTTCCTTTATGGGAGATAGATAAGAGAGAAGCAGATAGCACCAACCTTATTCTTTCGCTTGGCTCCTTGCTTGTTTCTTCTCTCCTTTGATAGAGGTTGCCACTCCTTTCTCACTTATCTCGCTTCAAAGAACACCTGTAGAGGCAAAGAACAAAATACCATCAAAGCATAGAGATCTATAATACCATAAACAATGTAGAATCAGATGTACATTAACCATACAATTGCATTCACAAATACAAGTGCACAAGTGCACAAGTATATGGAGGAAAACTCAAATAACTTTATTGATAGTAAAAGTAGAAGAGAGGATTACATCCCAGCTGTCTGATCCAACGCCATCCTCCCAGCATGAAATCCCTCTTCACCTCATAAAAAGCTAGATCACCCAACAATACAATGTCTCACAGAGAAACCAACAACACTTCCTTACAAAATACAAAATTCCAGCCTCTAGATCTCTAGGATGAGGGATCCATATATAGATATTTGCAAGGGGGTGAGTCATCTTTTGGGTTTTTGATTAGTGTCATTTCACTGATAGTTCTTGATTACACTTGGAGATTTCATGATGTCTTACTCATCCCTGGGTGAATTCTTAGAGGCAAGTGTCATATGAGCAGTTTCTAGAAGATTCTCTGAGTTTCCACCTAGCAAACTGCCTCTGCCATTTGTCTGCTCTCACTCATTGCACCCTATAGAAAGACCTTTCAGTATGCATCGCACCCCTTGTGTGTAACAGGTGAGATGCATCACACCCTCGGCATGGAGCAGTTTGTATGGTCCAGTTTTGACTAGTTCTGAGCAGTTTTTCAGGGAGAACTTCTGGGAAATGATGTAATCAGTTGACCTTGATCCTTTAGGGTTTGAAACAACACTTTTAGGGGTTTGAGAGCCATTGGTTTATCGACATATGTGATTGGG
>APFE031016157.1:360419-381647 GCA_000404065.3 Pinus taeda | reverse complement strand
TGTTTTAGATTAGTATATCATCAAAAAATGCTAACTCAAATTTTCTAAGGGTTTGAAAATGGAATTCATCATACCTTGAAATGTAGAAGGTGCATTGGTAAGGCCAAAAGGCATGACCAAAAATTCATAATGACCCTCATGAGTTCTAAATGGTGTTTTTGGAATGTCTTCATTCTTCATTCTAATTTGATGATATTCTGAATGAAGATCCAACTTGGTGAAGTAAATTGCTCCATGCAATTCATCCAATAATTCATCAATGACAGGAATGGGAAATTTATCTTTAATAGTGAGCTTGTTGAGCTCCCTATAACCTGGACACATGCATCATGATCCATCCTTCTTGTGCACCAATACTACTGGAGCAGAGAAAGAACTTTGACTAGGTCAAATTATACCAGCCTCTAGCATTTCTGCAACCATACATTCAATTTCATTCTTTTGGGCATAGGGATATCTGTACGGCCTGATGTTTGGAGGAACACCTCCTGGAATCAAATGAATAGCATGATCATGATAAAGAATAGGTGGGAAACCTTTGGGAGTCTCAAATACCTTGGAATGATTGTCCGAGACTTTTTGGAGATTTGGAGTAATAGATGATTTTGATGTGGGAACCTCTAGCGAACATAATTGTGCAATTACACCTTGTTGTTCCTTTTTTAGAAGCATTGTCATACCATTAGAGCTGATTATCTTTCCCAGTTTCCCTGCAATACCCCTTAATTCAACTTCGTTTCCTTCCGCACAAAACTTCATGAAAATTTCTTGAAAATTAAAAGCTATTGTACCCAAGAATTGTAGCCATTGGACTCCTAGTACAACATTAGCACCACCCATTGGAATGGAAAGCACTGGGCTATTCAATACATATTCTCCCATGGATAGCTTGATATTATGGCACTGTCTATAGCAATTTATGGTTCCTCCACTTGCAACCATCACTTGACACTCTGTTGTTGGATATAGGAAGCAATTCAATTCCTTTGCTATCTTACAATGAATAAAATCATGGGTACTTCCTGAATCAATCAACACTATTACCTTTTTATTCTTGATATGTCCTTCTATATTGATAGTTTGAGGAGTGGTAATTCCAGCCAATGCATTACAAGATATGGTTAGATTCACTTCTTATTTATCTAGGGTTTGTTCCTGGAGTATGTCCTCTTCTTTTGACATTTCTTGTTCCTTTTCTTCCTCCTCTTCACAATCTATGTAGAATAATTTTTTCTCAGCACACTTATGACCTTTAGTGTATTTTCTATCAAAATTGTAACAAAGGCCTTTTTCTCTTTTTTCTTCGAATTGTTGTGGTGTCAACCTTGTAGGTTGTGGAAGTCTAGGGGCAACAACACTTCTTTATAGGGGTAACAAAGCCCTTTCGCTCTTTTTTCTTGCTAACCTGAATGTCTTCTCCAATGAATCAGTTTCCCAAAGGCAAACTTCATGTTGGATATTACCCTTTGAAATCCCTATGAACACATAAATCCTATGCTCCTCTAGAATATCTTTTACCCTTATGTTCAATTTTTGGAAGTCCCAAATGTGCTCCATCATTGAACCCTTGTGTTCGAGATTTATCAATTGGCTAAAAAAGGTGTTGTTCTCTGTATCCTCATAATGTGCTATCATTTATTCCGTAAAAATTTCCCAAGTGAAAATTTGTTTACGAGAGAAAATCCATCGATACCATACAAACTGATTTGGTTCCAAATATAAAGTTGCAATACGTACCTTTTGTGTGTTTTGCAAATTATGGAGATCGAAAAATTGCTCCATCTGTAGTATCCATGTTTAGGGATCCTTGCCATCAAACTTCCTCATATCGATTTTTGGAACATGGTGGGTCTTCAATCCAACATTAGAGTCTATGAAATCATGATTAACATTTCTTTTGTTCTCACCGTGGGTTTCCTTTACTACCCTTTCACCATTAGTAATCATTTCTTGTAGCAACTTATTCAAATTTATCTTCAATTCTTTCGTCTTATCTCCCATACCATTCATCTTAAATTTCATGCCATCCATCTTAGCTTCGATCTTAAATTGCATGCCATTCATATTAGCTTCCACACCATTCATCTTGGCTTCATTTACCTTTAGTGAGAATGAAATTTGTTGTATTTGGTCTTGCAATTTTGATATATCATGTTGCATTTCTTCCTCTTCTTCATGAGTCATGCTAGAGCTTTCATGTTGCTTACTAGGTTTTTCCATTTTCTTTCTTTGGGGCATTAAATAATGCTAATAATTCTTCACTATTCCCTTTGAATTCCTTCAAACTAATTTTTCAAACGGATCTTATGCAAAATTTAAAAACAACTACACAAACATTTTTTCACTTTGTAAGAGCTCGATATTGAATCTGTTGTATCTCTGTAACCATAGATCTTGAATATATGAACCCTCATCCTATGGTATCCCTTTGATTTCTCTTTCTATCCCCGCAAGTATTATCAAGATTGGATTCTCCTACGAAGAGTTATGCCAAATCTCCCATGGTGACTTGATTATAAACTAGTTCAGAGAGAGAGAACTTGTTCGAAGTGCCACGTGCTACTGTTTTGACCTTCGTACCTGAGACTGATATAAAAGGAACTAAATGCCATCCTCTTTTTGAAACTTCTTATGAAATTTCAATCTGATGATCAAAACAAAAGTTACTATAATTTTCCTCAGGTCACTGTTTGGAATGTAATTCAGGAGTCTGCAAAAACCCTAACTTCCTCAAATCATATCTCCACAAATATAGTATGGCAAGCTCTGAAATTTGGATCCAAAGCTCAAACTGATTTAAGAACAAATGGGTTTTTGTTTTAGCTTCTTAAATGTCGTATAAAAACAGTTATAGCAAAAATGCCACAATGACTTGTTTGGAGCAGCAAAAACCCTAGAATCCAAAGCTCTAATACCAAATGTTAGGAAACCAGCTCACAAAAAGATAGAAAATATAGGTCAACAGCTTAGAATTCAGCCTCTTTGAGGGGGAAATCTCCTTTACATTACACAAATGAATAATTCTTGGATGATACAAATGAATAAACCTCCCTTCTATTTATAGGAGTCTAAGAGGTCACAATATAATCAAGCCGACATAACAGTAATAACATAAGGGCACAAAAATAACAATAGTGGGTTTCTATGGGGCATACTAATAACAATATGGGGAAAATAGGGGCACAATAATAACAATAAAGGATACAATGACAATATTAATGGGGGAATGACTAGTATTATAGGGGCTTAACAGAAAGGGGTAGGGAAGGGAGCATGTAAACATGCATCATTCAACTTCCTCAGATCAACATAGATCCTAATTGCTCCTTGAGTCTTCCTTTCTTGCAATACCATAGGACTTACCCATTCTGATTCTTCTACTGGTTCAAGAATTCCTACTAATATCATCTTATCAAGCTGTATCTTTAATTTCTCCTTATACTTCAGATTCAACCAATAAGGTATTTGCTTGACTGGCTTCAAATTAGGCTTAAGGGGAATATTCATGACTCCTTGATCTCCTATTATACCCTTCATCTTTGAAAACTTGGCGGGAAATAGTTCGTGAGAGTCATGGAGTAACACTATAACATTACTGACTATCTCTTCATCCCACTAGTCTCCTATGATTGCAAACTAAGGTTCCTTCTCTGATCTTATGTTCACTTTCTTTGTCTTTAATGGCTTCGTTATATCTGGTATCTCTAACTCAGATCCATATACTTCACAATATCCTTTTGATTATGCTATGTCGATCTTGCGAGGGTCTTCTTTTTCTTCTGTGGTAAGGCTATAACATTCTAGTGCATTTTCTATCTGTGCAACCCAATTAGGTTGCTTCCATGTCAATGTGGTTGCATTCTCAAAGATCCTCTTCTTAACTATCTGAATAGCCAAATCTATGTATGGAAAATCATCCTCAAAGCTTAATGTTTATATGAATCCATCAAACATTTCTACCTAGTTTAGTGTATCATGTCGAAGCTTTGTTTCTATGTATCAATTCTTAGGGATTGTCTCTAATGTGTGAATGAATCCATGTACCCATTCTTGTTGTGGAATCTCCTTTCATGTTGTAGTGCATAGCTGGATATGTTCCCTAGGATTAGTTTCACCATCATATTTTATCTCTATTTTTGCATCTATTTGTCCAAACCTTATCCACATCAAACTTCGACATTTTTTCCAACCTTCTATAATCTTCTTGTGTGCACCACATATCTAGTAGGGATAGCTTTTAGGGCTATAGCAAAGACTAACAACTTTTGGTTCTCTAGAAACTGTTATTCATAATAATCAATAAAAGTATTTACATCACCCAAGCCATCATAAGAAGGAAAATTACATACCTCAGATATCGTACATTGAAATAATTTGGTAATTCTTGCACAACACCTTGTGGATACTTCATGCAACCTATTCTGTCAGTTTTCCATTTCTTCTTGTGAGTTTCAGGTACAAGAACTATCATGTTCCCAAGTCTAATTTCCTTCTGTCGTAGGTTTAACCCAATCATGTTCCTTTTCTTTCATATGATAGATATTATCTATATCAGCTACGCAATATTCTTCTCTACCTGGTTCTATATATCTTGCCCCTTCTGATGGATCCAAGGGAGAAATTAATCTCATATTATTCCCTTCAAATATCATATGTCTCTTATTTATATTAATTATATAGATATTGTCAAAATCCCAATCAATTCCAAGTAATGCGGGATAGGGGTGACTATCATCAATAATCTATATTACTTAAAAATCAACAGTAGTGCAAACTCCTTCAGTGTCCACTATTACACTTGGTAGTGTTCCTAAGGGGAAGATATTTCATTGATTTTCCATCCTTAATGGAATAGGTGACCACCGTAGCTTTGGCTTAACCATTAAATCCCATGTCTACTTTGTTAAGACGTTAGCATTAGATCCAAGATCTAGGATAACTTGATCCATCTCATATACTCCTATCTTTGCACTAAGCCTCATCTATCTTCCAGTCCTCTTTTGTCAATGCAAATTATTGAATATGCACATCTCACTTCGTAGTGCTTCTTTTGATGCACATGAATATATCCACTCTTGAAGCCCTCCTACAACCTTTTGATATATCAATAATTTTATACAAGTCTATAGAAAAGACTTTAAAATACCTGCTTGATTTGTTGAATCCTAGTCTTATGTTGGAGCTCGATCGTGTGTCGAAGCTTGGTTTTGCATCGAAGCTTGATTATGTGTTGAATATGATGACATGTTGCAGCTAGTTTTCTGATTTGGCTACGCACTGGAGGTCGAATATCCATCATCCATATTGTTTTGCTTTGCTGCCATAAATACCTCTTTTTTCTTCTAAATGTAAAAACATGAGCATTCTCAACAATTTTTCTAACCCATGTACTTTCATATTCTTTCTTCTCATCTAGTTTATCACTTCTAGTCGCAGCTCCACTTGTAGTGACAATACTAATTCGAGGTTCATCAATCGTCCTTTCAACAATTGTCCTTTGAATATTTTGTGTCGACTGTTGATTCTTCTTTTCTTGCATCTTTTCCATGAGTACAGGGAATTATTCAATTACATGGTCAAAGGATTTACAGTACTTACATGTTGTTGTAGGGTTCTGATAATATCTCGCAAAATGACCCGCCTGGACATAGTTATAACAAATGATCTATCCACATCCACGACCAGCTTCAACACCTCAACCTCTTCCTTGGTATCTTGGTCGACCACCGCGCTATCCACTACTTTCATTTCCATATTCTTCTCCTTGCATCTTATAAGTGTCAGCACCACACTCCATCATTAATTCATAATATCAACAATTATTCTCATCATGTCCTAGTGATTTACGTAATTTTCAATATAGGTTCCTTGGAGGCTGCACATATTTCTGTACAAGTAATAATATTCTAAGTGATGTTGGCCTCTAGTCTTACATATCTTGCAAAATAGGATGGATCCTGCATTTAAGGGATTCGGTGCCCCATTAGCCATGTAATCCTTGAAGATAGGACATTTTTATTTAGAATGGCCCTCTGATTGACACTTCATACACTATACTTCTTCTTTGATGCCCTTGTTTTTCTTGATTTCTTGTATCTACAGGGTTAGGTTCACCAATTGACTCTAAATGTGTTACATACCTGCATTAGTATCTCCTATAGGTGAAGTTTCCAACTTCATCACAATCTATAGAGCTTCGACTTGAATTGTTATGTTTTTTTGCGACAATGGTAATCTGATATGTGGTAACAACATAGCTATAAACCATTCTCGATGTTGTTGCAGACCTATGTCGAAGCTTAATTGATCCAACAGTTCCTTAAATATTTGATGAAATTCTCAAGCAGACTTAGTAGGTCTATGTTTAATTTCTTTCAACTCAGTGATGCACTGCGACTCATACTTTGGCTTCTTAAATTCTTTGATCAATGCTACTTTAATATCTGTAAATGTTTTGATTTGATTATTTGAATAATTCATATACCATGTCAATTCTCTATCTTGGAGCATCGTAATGAGCTTCAATTTCCTTATATTTCATCATTGATATACTTCATGGTCCATACAACATCACATAAAACCAAAACTGTTCTCGATCCTCCATTTCAGTTCCTTTGAAAATAGGCAGTTTAATATCATCAACCATATTTTTTTTTTGAGGGGCAGGGGGATGAGTAAGGGGAGGGAGATGGTAGGGGGAGGGGAAGGGGGAGATCCAAAAACACCGCGGTTATTTCTGGATTTTGGCTTCTGTGAACTCTCATTTTGGGAAAGTGAATACTCTGAAGTTACCTGGGGTTTATCAGGGTGGTTGTTTTCCCTTTCACTTTCATATTCACTCAAAAGAGGACTATACTCAGTCTCTACAAAGGTCTTCAGGTCTTGTCCATGATATCTCTTTTTGTTTTCTATTATATATCTCTTTCCACTTCTTGTTATTCTAATTTTTTTGCTCGGATTTATTCTCTTTTCTTCCAAACATAAGTAAACTAACAATATTATTACATCCATAAAATTCCCTTTTCACACAAAAGCATCTTAATCCAAAGTTTCAAATACTTTAAATTCTTACCTCACGGTCCTCTGAAGAATCATCATTCTGCTTCGTTGTAGGACACAGTCGAGTCTACAATGAACTCAATAATAAACTCTCCCAAGATGATATCAATCCAAAAATCAACATCCCTTGAAATCCTACTGTCAGTGCTCTTGAGTTGTTGTAATAGTTCAGGAATCCATACCGAAGGTTCTCTGCCTTTAAAACAGGTCTTTCTTTTAGTCAAACTTGATATCAACTCGTACAGTTCGACAAGAAATGATGCAAAGAAAATTTTGTATTGATATGTGAAAATATACTTCTGTAACCATGCTTTAGATATCAGATGAGGGTTTCTGTTTTCTTGATCTGCAAATTCTTGCTCTAATTCTAGCCAAGCTTGAATTTCCTTTTTTGATGGGTGCCACATCCACATATTCCTCAAATAGATCTTGGTCCTAATAAGGAAACCATTTGATGGTTATGATTTGGGCTGACCCAGGTTCAATCTATAATGTGCACCAACAAAACCCTTAATTAGTGGCCCTTTTGGCAATGACCTGCAAGCAGATCGCAGTCTCACCTAAAGTGATTATGGGAGGAATGATGCAGAACCGAGATTTTGCAGCCTTGAAGGATGATGCGATGTGGTGGTTTATATTATATTTTATTCTTAACATTCATAAATCACTTCACTGCATTCATTTAACTACTTAAACATACCATATAAAGCCATAACTCATCACTGTGTTGAAATAAAGTGCAACTTTAATAAATTGCTATGATACAATAGATAATAAGAAAACATACACATGAAGACACCAATTTTGCCATGGTTCACCCTAATGTGGGGTTATGTCCACAAGAACTATTACTTATAATAATAAATTTGTACAACAAATAGTGCTTGGCCTATGCACATCGCTGCAGGCTATCTGCGCACTGAACTGTGGACTCAGGCCTCTACGCACTTAGTTGCGGAGCCTCTCCTTCTTTTCCAACACATGGATCACACTAAAACAACCATTAAATTGAAGATGTGATGTCTCTCTTATTTATTATTTATCCATATATATACTACTACATCAAGGGATATATCATCAAAATACCATGGTCCATATACCATGGAATCCCTAAAGAAATCTACGATGGTTCGAAAACCATTCATCTTTTACAACATTACATGCTTTTTATAAAAAGGAGGTGCTTTGACCCACTTCAATGCCCTTATACCATGTGGTATATTCCAACTGCTTCATTATGCAGTCCACTTTGCAATTCGCTGCGCGCTCCACTGTGCACTCCGCTCCTCAAAATGCAGTCTTTACCAAAACGAGGCCAAGTTGGGATGTGCCCAACACTTTATGACCTGCAAATATCCTTTGTTGGAAGCCTCCCTGAAAGGGTCAGGAATCATGGAATCTCTTATAGGATTTCCTCTCACTTCCTTAATTCTCCAACTGCTCCAATGGAAGGAACCCCATTTCACTCATAGACCCTAACTCACTTAGCAGATGTATGTAAGATGCAAGAACTCTGTCAACATCCCTAGCCAAATTATCCCATGATTGGATCGTACTGTGTAGTTGGACTTTGTCATTTTGGGTGGTAATCCAATCCTTATTTGGGAGAACTGCTAATGCCTCTGGATACTTATTCGTCCACTCATGAATGTTTTCAAGAGTTGTAATAACTTTTTTTATCATGGAGTATTTTTCCTTCATGTCGACCTATATGACTATAATAGGGGACATGGTGTCATGCAAATTCAACATCTCCTCATAGAAAACTTCCATGGCTTCTCTCAGGGTCTCAAATTCTTCCTTAATTAAGGCCTGTAATTCCTTTGTGCTTGAGTGGGCCAGGTGAAGGGATGTATTCTCTTCTCCTATCCTCCTTAGATATTCTTCTGCTCTAGCAAATTTTTGCTTGGATGGATATAGTTTGCCTTGGAGTTTCACATTTGTTTTCCCATTCTTCCCATATTCAACTCAGTTGTAGTCACAAAGGAAATCACGCCTGAGGTGACCATCTTAGGATTTATCATGGTATATAGTGTTAGGTAAACTTGACTTGTGATAGAGTCAAAGTTGACGAGGTTAAACAGTGATGGTTTTGGGGCACATGGTATTGTGCACCCATAGTATTCTTCCCATGGTATTATATGTAGTGGAGCTTATAAAAGGTTGGAAGGACTTCATTGTAATGCATGACCTAGAGGTGAGTGGTGAAGGCTCACTTGGTCGGATTGGCCAGGGTTTTGGCCAAGGATAATGAAATTTCATTATGGTTGGGTTTTTCCTGGATTTGGGGTTTTCTCGGATAAACATGTGTGTTTATGTGATTATGGTTGTTTTTGGTTATTTTTATATCTATTCCTCTCAGAAATTATTTATGTTATGTAGTAAATTTATTAACAATCTAATAAGATCTTATTAGGTTGGGTTTTTCCCCGGATTTGGGGTTTTCCCAGATAAAGAAAAAAAACCTTTCTATTCCCCCCTTAAACTTGACTTGGGGTTCATTGACTAACTCCAGCCAAACTTGCTAAGTGAGACAATCCTGCTCACTCTAGCTCTTACCCCCCTCAAAGTTTTTACCTGGGGTATTGTTAACCCGACATCCCCCCTATCACCTAGGTCTAACATAGACTTTACCAGTGATCACCGAGGGGTACACATGCCTTACCAGGTCTTACATTAGTATGCCCATTTACATGCAATAATTTTGACTTCATTAATTTTTTTTTGTTTATTGCTGCTGGGATTCTGATCCATCCTCTCTTAATTTGATTTGCTCAAAAACTTCTATCAAACCACTCCAACTACGAGCCTGACAAGAACCTCGTAGATTCCAACATCGGTGGCCTCAAGTAATAGAAAACGAATAATTTTTGAAGCCGCATGAACCCTGAACAATTCATCAACATGTTCGAAACCGGTAAATATCGTAAATGCATGGCAATCCCTCGTAGTTACGGCACTATCTTCCGCACATTCTCCTCGATGTTCTTCTGCATACGATTGTTCCACCATTATTTTCCAGACCCAGATCTATAAGAAAGGCTGCATTGATCTCATCAAGCACTATAAACCCCTGGCATCAAAGAATCCCTTTGAAGCCAATATTTGGCTCTGATACCAGTTGTTAATAAATTTACTTTGTTGGCTCCCTGTTAATGGCAGTGTAGAAGGTCAACGCTCCCCATGTGTTTCTTGGCATGTGCTTAAATTTAGTGATGTTTTTGTTTACTAACACCTGCAGGTTTTGGTGTAACGGCAATCATGACTCCAACAAGTGGTATTAGAGCCAGAGGTCTTGAGTTCAAAACATGTTGGGCTTGCGTTGGGGGGGAGATTATTGGATCCCTATTAATGGCAGTGTAGAAGGTCAACACTCCCCGTGTGTTTCATGGCATGTGCTTAAATCTAGTGATGTGTCTGTTTACTAACACCTGCAGGTTTTGGTGAAATGGCAATCGTGACTCCAACATCTACGACTGTCTCCTTCTCCGTGGTCATGGATAGAGGCTCCACAGGGTTCCTAGCATAATTTTTTGTTCTGTCCTACATGATCTTAGAATCGACTTGATCGAAGGTAAGTCTAGTTAGGTCCAACACTTCCTCTTCTACCTCATAAAAAATTCCTAACTCCTTAAGAGGAAGATGCCCTTTGGTGATGGGAGTCGATGGAGGAACATTTATTGGAGGAAGTTCAACCTGCATGTTGAACTCCTAATGTTGTTGTTTCTATTCGAACTCTTACTGAGCTTTCTTGTCAACCTCTTCCTATCGTCTCTTCAGTTCTTCTTCTTCCTGCCTTTTCTTTTCCTCTTTGGACGTCTTCATCTATTCCTCCACCAGTCTCTTCTTTTCTTTCTCTTCCTATTATTTCTTCTTCTTGAGCTCTTCTTCTTGTGTGCGTTTCTCCTCTCACTCTTTTTGCTCCTACTTCTTCTTTTCTTCTTCCTCTTGGACCGTCTATTCATTTTCTTTTCTTTTCAACTGCTCTTCCTCTTGTTGTTTCTTTCTTCTTTATTCTTACTTCCATTTCTTCGCAGGTCTTTGGGTTGCTGGTATATGGATTTCTATGACCGCCTTAGTTCTTCTTCTCTTCTTCTCTTCAGCTCCTAGTTTTTCTTGGCTAAGGTCACATTTCTCTCCTCTAAAGTTTCATCATCTTCACCCTTATCTTGTTCACTCGAAGGATCTTCTATTTCTTTTCCTTTGTGCTTCTTCAATTTCCCTCCTATGTTTTGTTTCTTTTTCTTTCTCTTAAGTGTGGATGACCTATCTTACATGCTTACATTCTCTTGGGAATTCTCAACTTGCTCGTCGTCCTTTTCTTGTTGTTCGCTTGGGATGAATTCCCTGGTCGCAATGTACCAATTTACGACTTTATCTTTGTGAGATTTCCTAGTATGTGGGTATGACTAGTTAAAATTATCCTTATTGCAATTAGCTGCTACCACCCTTTTGAAGTCATGGGTATGGTGAATCATGGTCACAAAATGAAATCCATTTATCTCCTCAACATTTGCCTCAAATTACTTGAAGCTTTCAATAATATATTCCCCAATAATGAGACGAAAGTTGGGCCAAGGCTTCTTCTTTAGTTTACTCAGCTTAGCAATAACATCTAATCATTTGATAACATACCTCCTGTAGCAATAATTTGTTTGTGGCAAACTTGGGAAGTGCGTGAGGCATTTTGTGTGAGTCTAAGACCTTGAAAAAAGTGCCCTCCTAGATGGGGAACCAATATGCTACTTTGGTGATAGTCTCCATAACCCTATTTGATGGGATGTGGTCTTGGCTATCCTCAAACATCTTCAGCTCTTTATAGAGTCTCTCTCCTCTATAATGTGTAAACCCAACAAATAAAATGTTTGAGCTCAATGGGAACTCAAATGGAAAAGAAAAATGGCGTGCGATTGTGATAATAATCAAAGTTACAACAGTGAGTGCAACAATGAAAAAAATCAAAAGTGAATAATAAATGGAAAACCCCTCTATTTATAAGAAAATATTGAGTTATACTTGAATAATGAGCAATACTAAAATATTATTAACCCCATTCTATAACCACTTGGAATATTTTATTATATTTGGTTAGGAGGGAAAAAGTATTTAAACTTTTATTTAGAAATAATAAATAAATAAATGATTTATTTATCATCTCAAGAAATATGGATAAGGAATAATAAAAAAATAATGATTTATTTGATTATTCCTAAGGGATTTAGTCAAACCTGACAAGGAATAATAATTAATTAGTGATTAATTAATTATTCCTAGAGAAAAATAAGTAATAATTTATTGTTTTTTTTTCATAACTGGTCAAATATGAAAGGAATAATAATTTAATAGATGTTTTAATTAATTATTCCTAGAATATAATTAAATAAATAATGATTTATTTAATTATTCTTCATGGGATTAATTATAAATTACTTAACAAATGTGGTTTATTAAGTAATTTATCATAGTGAAAGAAATTTTACTATGGTAAAATTGGCCTTACATGGGTTACTTCAATCCATCTAGTAAATTAGGCTAGATGATCAATTTTTTGGTGATAACAGATTGCCCCCAATGTACGAATGTTTGGAGAAAAACGTATGACTGAAGTACATTGTACATACACAATCACTAGACAATAAAGTAGAGAGAGAGAGAGAGAGAGAGAGAGAGAGAGATCAATAGAGTTGAAGTGAAATCGGATAGGGACAGAGGGGGTGAGACCAATGCAAGTCTCCTTTTATGTTGTGATACTGGTTCTTAGTGAGGCGGGGGAGGCATATCTATACCCACTGAGATAACTTAGTACAAAAATAATGATGCACTTAGAAACATAAAACTGAGGAATGAAGTACATGTTTAATGGTACATGACACGATGACATAATTGAGCCAGAAAATAATGCAATGTGTCGCATATACATAATGCACCTAGAAAGCACATGAACCAGGACAAAATACAATAACATTAGAGTACATGAGATATAATGGCCCTTCCCTCAAAAAATGGGTGGGAGGGAGGGTAGAATAACTGAAGAAGCCTTGCTGAACAGGGAAGGGCTTTGCAAAATTGAATGGATCATTTGAAGGAGATGTGCATGTTATGAACACTACGATCCATAGGAACCAACTGTAGAACTGCATATGAGGCTGTAGCATAATATGAAGACATCTGGGCATGTGGGGTCTACCTGAAGGGCCACTGACTCATGAGGGCTGAAACATCTCACACATACCCACAAATCGCTGGTACAATTTGCTGCATCACTGGGAAATCAAGTGTATGAATCAGGAGCATGAAACAAACAAGTCAAAGGGAATAATGAGTCCCTCTTCTCGATTCAAGGTACTAAACAAGAATGGAAGCTGGAACCAAGGTACACTTCCCTCTAGGCCGTTCTTCTAGAATAAATGAGCTGATGTCGATAGAATAGGGCTCGGTATAGGTGAGGAAATGAGGATCCTCAACTAAGGCATGAGGGAAAATAGTAACTTAAATGATGGACTAACACTAGGGACAATGGAAAAAGTGGGACTAAGGGACAAATAGAGAGCTTCCCTTGTCAGAGCATAAAGTGCATGGTTTACTTGGCAGCGACTGACTCAACTCTCGAGGGAATGGTGGAAAGTATGACTGAAGGAAAAAACGGGAAACACTGGATGAATGTTATGAAAATATAGATGGAATACTATGACATGATGTAATGGGATGTGAAACAGACTCAATGGATGTAAAGGTAACTCATCGTGGATGCTCTAAACAAGGGTGACTCAATGACACTGCCACATAGAATAAGCCCGGTGGGGTCCATGAAGACATGAGCACATGATGGTTACACATGAAAAAATTGACACATGAGATGACAAGTATTAAGAGGAGGTGAACCTCAAAGTAAAAGTGTCTCTTTATGAATACATTCGATTTTAAGAGGCGACGAAGTGACCCTTCTTGGAAAAATGGCTTTTGGGTGATGTGTCAAATCATCAAAAATTGACAAGGACCCATTATAGTACTCGATAATATCTTTCCAACGGTGCTGACGGTTCGTCCAACTGAGCTACATTTTGGTCACAATATGTGACAAAAAAATTGCAAGTTTTCATATAAAAAGGTGATTTTCCTCTAATTTGAGAGGAGGAGAAGGCCCTAAATCTTGTGGAGATCGTAGCAAACAAACTGATCATCAGAATTAGGATATGTGGTTTTCAGCCAAGTGGCCTTAATTATCTAAAGATGGCCTTAATTCTTCTTGGAATGATGGTTCCTGGCAAGGAATTCAGGGAAGAGGAAAACGAGAATGAAATACTAGAGGAGGTCTAGAATCATCCTCAACCACTAAGTCAAACATGGGGACTATGTGAGCATAGAGTAGAATGTTTGAAGATATGGTATCAAATTTCTATGACATGCAATGTGAATATGGCTCACAGAGGTCGGTAGGAAAAACTGTCCAAGGAATGGGAGGATAATCGAACATACCTAGATCCTGTGGGATCTAGGCCGAGACCTATGATAATTAATTGAGAAGATGGCCAGGGGAAAACCATCATGCCCCCAAGCATGGGATACTACCCACAAACATATGTGATGGAGCGGATTGATTTGGTATGCAAAGGTGGGAATGATGCCCCCAAGCAGGAGGAGAATGTGGAGCGCCATTATGTTCCGAGTACTCAAAAAAAGGATTCAAGCATATCGGCCCAATTTGGCATGACATCCTCCAAAGGATGATAAGGATATGTCAGGGATTATGTTCCCCCCAGTATGTTATGGGTGTACTGGATGTATTTAGAGTGGCGGACTCCAAATATGGAAGGAAGTATGCACACTGGTGCATATCATCCCAAGGATAATGAGGAGTAGTCATGGCTTTCATGATGTCCTCATCAGAATGGGAGATGGGTGGATGGGAGGAAGAATGACTACATGATGCGGCAAAGGTACTTGGTGCATCATCATGAGAAATAAGGGTCACATACACATAATCTAAATAGTAGACAACGAGCTAGTAGATGGAGAATCAAGGCAATCATGAAATTCGTCGAGATGAGGGAAACAATGGGAATAGTGACCATGATGATCACACAAGGCACAAGGGTGATTTGTGTGTAATGTTATGAGTTTCTTGGCTGGACTTGGTAAGGTAACATGGACCTCAGGGATATTTGATTCAGGGAACATTTCATGAACCAAAGGTTTGAGATGAGGGAGCTAAGGATAGTTAATGGTGGCATGCTCAATAACTTTACACAAAGCACATGGAGTTGATGATTTTGGGGCCTTGGGGAGCCTTGTCCTTAG
Source organism: Pinus taeda (assembly GCA_000404065.3). Classification (NCBI taxonomy): domain Eukaryota; kingdom Viridiplantae; phylum Streptophyta; class Pinopsida; order Pinales; family Pinaceae; genus Pinus; species Pinus taeda. The sequence continues at coordinate 366,290 of APFE031016157.1, read as the reverse complement.
GTTCTTTCATCTTGGCTTTGCCCCCGTCTACCTGGATTCTTTCGCAATAGGAGTGGGTTCCTGTTGAGGTTGCGGTTGAATAGGAGTAGCGACAGGGGTTGTAGGGATTGGTTAAACTGGGGTCAAAGCATGATAAGGTCTTAGCTGACCAAGCGGAATTCTTGAAGGAGGATCAATGTACCATACTGGAACCCCCAAAGTCATAGTAGAGAGGACCAGTGAAGCCATGATAGGGACAAAAAATATTCCCGGAGGAGGAAACAAGAAAGGTATCTGGCCTGCAGGGTAATTTCCAAACATAACAACTCTCATATGGTTGAGACCTGGAGGAATATTTCCTGGTGGGAACATAGGAGAGGAACCCACAAATGGAGGAGGCCTTAGGAGGGTGGATCCAGATGTTTCATCTGAGAGGGTAACAACAGGGTTCTGAGGAGCTATCTGTTGCTTAGATGTACACAACTGCTTGTGAGAAACCCATGATGCTTGTAACATGCAAACACCCAAAAGCTAGGTTCGGAGATGAGAGGGGGAGGACCAGGGAAAGCACCCAACAATGAAGAATCTTTGTAGAATTTAGGTGAAACACAGGCCAAAGGAGTTGTAGACTATTTATTAGACATCGATGAGATAGTGAACTTAGGGGAGGTCATGAATGCCGACTCGTAGTATGTCAACTGATTGATGGTGACAATCTACCCTTCATGGGGGAAGAAAATCTTACAAAAAACCGCAGATGTGACGGTTGACATGGCATATGTGTAACTATGGCCCAATATAATGTTGTAATCTAGAGGAACATGATTAATGCCAATGTCTACATGGACAGTCTTTCCCGCAAGAGTCAGTGGACAGTTGCAATACCTGCCAAGAGGCTTGGAGGTGTGACCATCCCAAGCACGCAAAGTGATGGTGGATGGGGACAACTCAAGTGACTTAAATTTTTTCCAAACAAAAATAGACATCACACAGGTGGATGCACCTTTGTTAATAATGCATCGGGAGATGATGGCATTACAGTCTCAGACTAGTATTTAGAAAGCAACAGATGAAGGTAATGGGGGATGTTTTGATGTATCAACTGGGAGGACAATGAAACGATCATCGAAAGGATCTACTATGCCCAAAATAGTTAGTAGAGCTTTCTTTTGAGGTGCGTATGACTGGAGTACCCTTAGTGTCGACATGGCTATAGGTGATTGCGCCAAGTCATCTACTATACTGTATGTATGGGAAGCTCAGTTAGAAGACGCTTTACGACGTAATGGACCATTGGGAATCTTGGGAATTTCCTCAAATTTAGGTTGAGAGATATGTAACGGGCTATTTGGTGTCATAAGAGGCTTAGTAGATGTTTTGGTTTTGGACTTAGTGGTAGAGAAAGTCGATGGCTTGTCATATTGACATGAGTGAGTTTGCAGGTTGATATCGCAGGTATTAACCTCATCAGAATTCATCATGAGGATCTGGTAGTCACCAGGACCAAAAGGTTGCGGGGGATGAATTGCTTGACCTCGCTAAGGTGGAGAAGCAACAAATCCTTGCTGAGGGAAAATATTTGTAAGCACTGTCAGTTGAGATGGCGCATGATTCTGAGGCAATTACTGGATAGGTGGTTGACCACTAGAAGCTGCTTGATCTTCCCACATTTGGTGCATTTAGGGTAAGAGAGTTCACTCATGTGTATAATGGACATGTACACCACAAAATGCACAAGGCTTGTTCATATGAATAGACTTGTTCTACTTGGGCTGGATACCCTATTTCTGGTTTTTGGTGTTAGGCTAGTTCCCTTGGGGTTCACTAGGTTGATTACCTTCGTTACCCTGGTTACCTTTGCTACCCTTCCCCTTATTCATTTTCTTTGAATTTTGGGGATTGGATCCACTCTACTGTGCAATCAATTTACCCTGAGAGGGTGGTGGCTACTGGGACTAAGGATGCATGGGAGGCTGCTGCACTAATGCTTGAGGGGCTGGAGCACTGATGCAGGAGCATCAAGACCTTTTTCTCCATCTGTAAATATGGGGTGTGATAATGTTAATTTGTAAATATGGGGTGTGATGATTTTTTATTAATTAATTTGAATTAAATAGGAGAAGGTGAGGATTTATGTAAATATCCTTTTTTTAATAAAAGGATATGAGGAAATTTAATGAATTGAAGGATTTTAGGGATAAAAACCTATCCTTTAGGGATGTTGAGAGATTTAGGGGTTGTTGAGGATTTTAAGGGATTGAGCATTTAATTTAATGATTTTTTAAATAGGAAGGGATTTGTAGAAGAAAAATAGATAGAATAGGCGTGAGAGTGAGGGAGTGAGTGTGAGAAGTTCTCCTTGAGAGTCTTCGCGCAGTTTGTAAAAGGGCCATAGATTTGCATATCTGGCCATGAAGAGCAAGTTCTGTGTACATATTTCTCTTATGTGAATATGAATCCTTTGACTTCTATTTGTATGGATATAAATTACAAAAAGGGCTAATGGCCTTATTTTCCCCTGCGCATTGGCTGATTATATAATGTTGAATTTGCACATATATGCAGTGGCGCATATATATGAATGTTATTTAATGTTGGAACTGCATGAATGCTGATGATTCTAGTTTTCATCATACAACTGCTGTACTTTAATCCGTTGTGAGCAATTGATATATGTATTGACTGTTGATGCATAGCTTCCAGTGATAAATATTAAACTCCTTTGCAGATATAGTCGAGATCGCTTATGGTAAATTGATGAGTATTCCCTTCAACAACCATGGACCTTAATTTCTCCTCCACCAGGTTCATTTCCATGTGAAATGGGGAGCACTGGTATTCGGTGCTGCTTTTAGTGGAGACGTAGTGTGACATCGACCAATTCCAGATCGCATCCATTAATTCATGAGTGTTGATGACAGACGACGGCGTGTATGCTGCGGCTATGGCTCGATTTAGCTTCCAAGAAAAGGTGTACAATTCAAAGGAATCATATAGACTACTGTCGCAGTCCCAAACAAATTTCCTCACCTGCTGCTGCTGCTCCTTGTTACAATTCAGATTATAATTCAGTCGAGTTCTCTCCGTTTTTTTTAGGCAAATCCTGAATTGGGCTTTTAACTCCAACACCATGATGATGTCCGAGTCAATCTCCATCGAGACTCTCACGCCTCTCATGAATTGTCGATAATCTGCTTTGTTTCTTCCCCTTGCAGCTCATAATTACTGATCCTCTTATGATAGTCCCTGGGGGTCTGCGATTCTTATACAAGGGAGTGACTCGATTCGGAAGCTTCTTAGATGATATGATTTCTTTATGCCTGTCGGTTTGCACCGGACGCTTTCACACGTTCAATGTCATGCTACAGGCATTTACTTGTTTCTGGAGGATCGGCGGATTATATAAATGACCAATGATAAAGAGCGGAGGCAGAGTTGCGATCAGTAGAAGTGTATCTAATTAAGAGATACCGATTTGTATCTGCGTCAATTGGAGGTAGTGAAGGTATGTATATTTAATTTCCGAAGAAGTGCTGCAGCCCTTTCTTTGCAGAGGACTGCTAGTATGAGAACTAAAGGTCAGTAGATTGCACAGAATGTGGTGGCGCAATGTTAGGGTTGTTCTCCTTTTCAAGATGTGTAGCTGTTTTCCTTGTAAGCTCCAATCGGCCGCTTTTCAACTGCAATCTAGTGAATCGAATAATATGAGACTTAAATATATACTGTAAATATAGATTTATGGTGGCACGAAGAGGCTTCGGATAATGTGACCTTCATGTTTTGGGTTCAGGAGGCCACTGTATTAGTATTGCTGTTGATTAGCCAGTGTTTCAGATTGTAATAGATACAAATGGGCTATTGTATGGGAAGATATAGGAGAATTTGATTTGGGGAAAATACTGAGATATGTTGTATACATGGGTATGATGTGATTCTGGGTTTGGCGAGTTTAGCTCGCTATCATTTTTGGTATCAGAGCTGGAATGCTCTGTTGAAATGTTTATTTTCTGAATGATGACAAGAAGGGTTTTGTTGAATTGGAATATACTTTTGAATGTGTAAGTAGCAGATGTGCATGCAGGCAAAGGCGGTCAGATTCTAATCTGACAGTGAAAGCAAACGAAAAGACAAGATCAGACTGAGATCTGGAAGGTAAGGTGATCTGGGTTTATTTGAATTTGAAGATTGTAGTCCTTGCATTAAAGCAGAAGTATTTTTGCAACTCCCATAGAGGACATGTTTAAAATTGCTAACAGAAAACTGGTGAAAGCATATGTGTGGCAGAACCTTGAGGAAATCCAATAGAGATTGGATAAGGAAGATAGTTGTGAATAGGCAGATGAGTTGAAGCCAGGAAGAGCAAAGAAAAGTGCTCAAAGGAGGTTCTGGAGATAGAGAACCAATTGCTTGCCAAAAGACCGAGTGAGGAGGGCTTGGTGAGGTAAGTGGCGGCAGGACAAGACTTGCTGTGAAAGAGGCTTTAGTGCAACTCATAGTAAAGTGAGTAAGGAACTCATAGAGATGGAAATGATGATGACTAGTGACAGTCATAACAAAGGTTCTGAAATAAATCACAGCAGAGGACAAAAGGAGAAGGATGCCAAGGCAGTTGGCATACAGAGACAGTTAAGCAAAGAGGAATATGAGAGGGAGAAGGCTGAGATATTAGTTCAGCTTGAGGTGTTAATGGAGATGTTGCAAAGAAATGAGACAAACCAGAAGCATGGTTATGTCATGAGAAAGAAGTTGAGATGGCAGAGACTACAAGAGAAGTGGAATCATCAGGTAAATTTGCGGTTGATAAAGGAACTAAGGGAACTTGAACAGGTTATAGATGCCAGGCAAAGGATAGAGAAGCTCGAAATAGTTGAGCTACAACAAAAGGAAGATGGCGAAGAAGATGTTGAAGTTTCGTTATGTTACCCAGAGCGTGGACCATTACTTTTTGAAAGTGATGAAGAGCTAGAGGAGTTGAATCATATGAATGATTCAAAGCAGCCCAAAGATTTGATGATTGAAGCATCAAACAAGAGCATAAGGTCTTGTGATTTTAAAACTAACGATTTGTGTGTGATTGTAGGTTTGGAAGAAGAGGAAGAACATCTACTGAAAGATGTTAAAGAAGATTTAGCAGAAGAAAGACCATGTGAAGATCGGGTAAACTTTCCAAAGTCTACTCCAAGTAAAATTATTGAGTTATATAGAGAATTGGACTTCCAAAGGAGGAAATTGGAAGAACAGAGGATGAATGTCTAGGATAGATTGCTGATGAAGGATGACAAAGCAGTTGTCATAAATGATAATCAAGATGAAATTTCAGGTGACGAGCAAAGGATTGTCACAGAGGGAAAGGAAGTTTGGGAGGCTGCAACATTCATATTGAAAGCTAGAGCAACATGTGAGGCGACATTTATAGTAGCAACAACAGAAAAGGAGCAATCAAGGGATGGAAACAATCAGCAGACAGAGGACATACTGGACAAATAAATTGAGTTGATAAGGAGGTTAATGACAAAGACATCCCAGAGAAGGACAGCCGAAAGAAAGAAAAGGAGCGACAACTAGAGAATGACAGTGAAGGATTGCAAGAGCAAAGCAAGTGGAGCACTACAGCACAAAATATGGAAACCTGGAAGACAACAACAGATGACAACAACAGTGAAGCAATCGACAAGCATGAAAGGATTACAAGATAAAATTTGGGATCCAGGAGGAGACTTATGACCAGGTGGTCATGAATTTTTTTACATGGGGAGTCTAATGCAGGAGCATCAAGACCTTTTTCTCCATCTGTAAATATGGGGTGTGATAATGTTAATTTGTAAATATGGGGTGTGATGATTTTTTATTAATTAATTTGAATTAAATAGGAGAAGGTGAGGATTTATGTAA
>APFE031016157.1:297466-360314 GCA_000404065.3 Pinus taeda | reverse complement strand
GGATTTATGTAAATATCCTTTTATTAATAAAAGGATATGAGGAAATTTAATGAATTGAAGGATTTTAGGGATAAAAACCTATCCTTTAGGGATGTTGAGAGATTTAGGGGTTGTTGAGGATTTTAAGGGACTGAGCATTTAATTTAATGATTTTTTAAATTGGAAGGGATTTGGAGAAGAAAAATAGATAGAATAGGTGTGAGAGTGAGGCAGTCAGTGTGATAAGTTCTCCTTGAGAGTCTTCGGGTAGTTTGTAAAAGGGCCATAGATTTGCATATCTGGCCATGAAGAGCAAGTTCTGTGTACATATTTGTCTTATGTGAATATGAATCCTTTCACTTCTATTTGTATGGATATAAATTACAAAAAGGGCTAATGGCCTTATTTTCCCCTACGCATTGGCTGATTATATAATGTTGAATTTGCACATATATGCAGTGGCGCATATATATGAATGTTATTTAATGTTGGAACTGCATGAATGCTGATGATTCTAGTTTTCATCATACAACTGCTGTACTTTAATCCGTTGTGAGAAATTGATATATGTATTGACTGTTGATGCATAGCTTCCAATGATAAATATTAAACTCCTTTGCAGATATAGTCGAGATCGCTTATGGTAAATTGATGAGTATTCCCTTCAACAACCATGGACCTTAATTTCTCCTCCACCAGGTTCATTTCCACGTGAAATGGGGAGCACTGGTATTCGGTGCTGCTTTTAGTGGAGATGTAGTGTGACATCGACCAATTCCAGATCGCATCCATTAATTCATGATTGTTGATGACAGACGACGGCGTGTATGCTGCGGCTATGGCTCAATTTAGCTGCCAAGAAAAGGTGTACAATTCAAAGGAACCATATAGACTACTGTCGCAGTCCCAAACAGATTTCCTCACCTGCTGCTGCTGCTCCTCGTTACAATTCGGATTATAATTCAGTCGAGTTCTCTCCATTTTTTTTAGGCAAATCCTGAATTGGGCTTTTAACTCCAACACCATGATGATGTCCGAGTCGATCTCCATCGAGACTCTCACGCCTCTCATGAATTGTCGATAATCTGCTTTGTTTCTTCCCCTTGCAGCTCATAATTACTGATCCTCTTATGATAGTCCCTTGGGGTCTGCGATTCTTATACAGGGGAGTGACTCGATTTGGAAGCTTCTTAGATGATATGATTTCTTTATGCTTGTCGGTTTGCACCGGACGCTTTCACACGTTCAATGTCATGCTAGAGGAATTTACTTGTTTCTGGAGGATCGGCGGATTATATAAATGACCAATGATAAAGAGCGGAGGCAGAGTTGCGATCAGTAGAAGTGTATCTAATTAAGAGATACCGATTTGTATCTGCGTCAATTGGAGGTAGTGAAGGTATGTATATTTAATTTCCGAAGAAGTGCTACAGCCCTTTCTTTGCAGAGGACTGCTAGTATGAGAACTAAAGGTCAGTAGATTGCACAGAATGTGGTGGCGCAATGTTAGGGTTGTTCTCCTTTTCAAGATGTGTAGCTGTTTTCCTTGTAAGCTCCAATCGGCTGCTTTTCAACTGCAATCTAGTGAATCGAATAATATGAGACTTAAATATATACTGTAAATATAGATTTGTGGTGGCACGAAGAGGCTTCGGATAATGTGACCTTCATGTTTTGGGTTCAGGAGGCCACTGTATTAGTATTGCTGTTGATTAGCCAGTGTTTCAGATTGTAATAGATACAAATGGGCTATTGTATGGGAAGATATAGGAGAATTTGATTTGGGGAAAATACTGAGATATGCTGTATACATGGGTATGATGTGATTCTGGGTTTGGCGAGTTTAGCTCGCTATCAAGCGCTCAACTATGCATAGGGATAAGATGGTGGAGGAACAACTATAAGGTAGACAGGTTGAGCATTGGCTGGCCATGAAAACATGTTGCTAGCAGGAGGGGCATAAGTGTTGGAGGAATTGGTGCTCCCTTGCGGATATCCATAAATTTGCTGAGTATATGGTGAAGGATGTGAAATGGATCTAGAAATACCTTCGGTAGTGTGAGATGTCCCCAATGCATTGGCACCACCAGGACAGGGAAGGTCTGGAATGTCAGTATAGACATAACCAAATTGCGCATAAATAAAGTCATATCTCAGAACAGTTTGGAGAACTCCTTCCTCTGTCTGAGGAAAGAGAGACGTGACATCTTTGGAAATGGGTGATAAAAGGCTCCTAAGAAACCAATCAAGATAGAAATGGTCTTCGAAGGGTGGGGCATGACATGTGCTCCTCCTTCTACGCCATTCCTAAACACGATTAGAAAGATGGGTGGTAGAGGTGTGACAGAAAGATGTCAAGAGCTACGTACCAGTGTCATATCAGAGAGTTAAATAAAAAAAAATGAGAGGAATGCTTTAGAAAGTGTCATGAAAATGGAATGAGAGGTGGTGGGCTGGTCTACATACCATTTTTCATCATCTCTAGTGAGTGTGCATTGGAGCAACCAGAGATGAATGGAGTCATCGGTGATGGAATTGGATGAACACCACATATGCAAGGAGTGGACGTGATTGGTAAGGTCCTCTCTAGAATTACCCTCAAACTTTTGGATGTCGGAGGGAAGCTTAGTCGGCATAGTTGTCCAACCAGAATCATGGTGTATAGGGTCATTTATCAACTAGCTAAAATCCGAGAGACTTAACCAATCCATAAAAGATAACCTAAGAGCTACTGGAACACGTCCTCTAGATGTGACCGCTGGGGTAGAACCAAAGCCAACACCAGGTTAGGTCCCTGTACCAACAGCGGGTCTAGACATGCTGACGGTATGTGGTGAAGGAGACTCGAAATCAGATGAATGTTGGGATGGGGTCCCCTTGGTTAGTTTGGGGTTAAGATAACCTAAGTTTTGGTACAATTTGTGCAAATAATGTAAAGTCTCCATGATTTGTGTATGCGGAGTGTGTAGAAGACTAGGAGTCAAAGGGGTTTAGCCCCTTGTTTTATGTAGAGTTTGAGTTAGTTTTGAGATTCACCTATGGTCCACGGACCATGGGATTGTATGAGAAAGGCTATAAATAGGTGTGTCCTAGAGAGTCTAAGGCATAAGGGATGGAGTCTTAGAGGTGATAGTAAGAAGAAGAGCATGTAATATAGAAGGAAAAAGGCTCTACATCTGAGTGTGCAAAGGCCTAGGTAGAGTCTGCAGCCAAGTGCATGGATCCCTGCAGCTAAGTGTGCATGGCAGTTTTGAGTCTGTAACCTTGAATTGAAGATCAATAAATATTCTTTCTGAAGAATTCTTCCGTATTTTTTTTTATCTATGTGAATGTTTATGCTATCGATGAATAATGCATTTTATGGAATATTGATCAAATGTTGTGTGATTCTCTTGAATAATTCTTATTAATGTACAAAATGCATGTTTAAGTACTTTTGTGAAGACTCTAATGAACTATGCTATGTTTACTAATAACTTAAGTAGATCTAGGCGAACACTAATTTACGGTTATTCTTTGGTGTGCGTAAGTAGATAAATTGACTGTTAAAGGTCTGAAAAGACTGATCGTATACCTTTGCGAAGGTCTGGAGACTATTTTAACAGAGTTGCAGTCACGTGACCTAAGGGTGTATCAATTTGCGTGGAGGCAGATCTGAGGTACTAAAAGACATCACACTAGTCTTTGAATTCAAAAACTTGTTTCTAACATCCCCCATATTGATTCAGGTGAAACTGCAGCCTGTGCTACATAGGCTGTTTTCGAAAGGGCCAATAGTGTAGGGTTTTGTTGGTTAGCACAGCTAACTCCGAAGCTGGGTCAGGACCCCCTAAGCACCCAAATGGTTCTATTGCCGAGACATGGATCTGCTTGAAAGAGATGTGCGATGTCGCATCACTAGAATCTGACCAAGAAGGAAATTGAAAAGTTGTTGGATCATAAGATTTATGAGTTCGCAGCGCAAGAGAATAGGAATCAATGATTGTCAAAGGAAGAGTGGTTGAACATGTATTTGTATATGGAGATACATGAGATATTCTTCTAGACCTTCCCCATTGAAATATATGAGTGGTTGGCTAGATTGAGAGACAGTCAAGGAAGGTGGAAGCTCGATAATCCTATAGTGTGGACTCTAGACCTAGTGCGACAATTGGAAGCCTTTGAAGACAAGATCACGCGGGTTTTTTACCATTGGCTTGACCGGATTCTGGGTTGATTTGTAACAGAGTTTGAAGTTGATACCTCGGTAAGCTATAGCGAATATTTTTCAAAGGACTGTGAGGTAAGTATTTAAGATAATTGAATACTTGGACTAAAATGATGTTATGTGAAAAATGGGTGATTCCATTACCTTGATGTTCAGAGCTACGTGAAGTGGATGAATATTTAGAAACCGTGAAGGATCAGGACTAGAGTATAATCCATTGATTATACCTCCTTTAAGTGACGAAGAAGGGGTGGAATGGAATCTGCCACGAAGCACTGTTGAGCTAATCACTCAGGGGATTCCTATAGTAAATCATCCATTCACTCCTCCTTTGCCTCCACCTCCACTGCATACACCTTTGCCCACACCTCCACCTCCACCACCACCATCTGACATGGCGAAGGTGATGAAATTTATGATATTCAAAGGCATGGGAATCAAGATACGGAGAAATTATGGTTTGTTGTGAATGTTGTGTGGAAAACACAATAGATTAATGACGACAATATAAAGAAGGCCCATGCTGGTTACCACTTTTTAGGATCATACGCTCACTAGCTATATTAAGTATTTTTCTAATAATTCTCTTGCATCACTAGTAGAGACTAGGGTAACTTTAAACAAAGAGTTTAGTAAACCTAAGTCTCACTCACAATCAGTAATTGGATTTAAAGAGATCATGATGAGGGTCGATGAGACACCGTGGGAATTAGATCAAAGGTTGAAGTGTCAAATTAGAGAAGGTGACATGCAACTCTCAGATAGTCAGAGTTGAGAATGGTTTATAGCTTCGCTTCTACCCCACCTGTGAATTTCCCTGTCATAACAAAAGATAGGAACACATGTAGAAGCCTTGGAAATCGTGATGAGGTTACATGCAAAAACTATTCAGGATGCCACCTTGGGGGTACAACATATTCACTCTCAGCTATAAAGCTTACACCTAGAATTATAGAGTTTGAAGAAAGACAAGGAGACTAAACCATAAGTGCACGCGGAAGTCTGGTGTTTGAAGTGTAAGAGGCAGGGGCACGATAAAGACCATTGTCTAGTGTATGTGAATTATATTACAGGAGGAGGGATGATTCCCCTGAAACCAGAAGCCCCAATAGTACCGAGCATGGGAGTTGTGCTATGGTGTGCTAATTGTTAGGTTGTTGGATAACATGTGACAAATAATTGCCATCTACTTCAAAAGTTCATCCCGACACCTCAGTAGTTGTTTTGTAACTTTTGCAAATTTGTGGGCCACGATGAGCACCATTGTCGAAGCTATGAACTGATGATGGAAAGAACACGTACATACCAGATGCAAGCAGAAATGCGGTCTCTAGATCAAGGAACCAAAGAGGTACGTAGAGGTTATCAGGGAAGAGGACGAGGTCACAGAGGAGGAGGACCTAGTAGAGGTCGGGGTTAGATTATCTCTTACAACTGTGGATAGCTAGGCACTACGTGCGAGAATGTTAGAATCATACATGCTCATTGTGTCAATATTGCAACCAGTTTGACCATACTATAGAAGAATGCCTAGTGCTGATAGCTAAAATGTAAGAGAAGAAAGCACCGCCTCAACAACCTATGCATAACTTATAAATGATGAGATATGAGCCCCATGAAGAGGATCAAAGCGTGAATATAGTGCTGAGAAAAGACTGGCGATGACAAAGGTAAGAAGCTTGAAGGGGAGGGATGGGTCCGTAAGTCCCCAAAGAAGGAACTTGGTTTTGGTTTACTGCATGCTAAAGAAACTTTTATGGAAGCCAAAAAGAGCTTCATTGAGGCCTCCACCTTAGGAAGCCAGGACAAGGTGCAAGAAACCAGTGCACCTGCAAAGGTTGATCCCTCTGTGCTCACTACATTTTTGGAGACCTACATAAAACTATTGTGCGATAGTAAAGATGTGGAGGGCCTGTAGGAATTAATAAACAAATGTGCTAGCAAAGAGAAGGTCCCTAATAGACACTAGTTGGTTAGAAATATTGGTTAATATAAGGCATGTGGGGGGCTTATAGGAATTAATAAAAAAATGAGATAGCAAAGAGAAGGTCTTTGATGGACACTGGGTGGATAGAAATATTAACTAATATAAGGCATGAACAGGGCGCAAGATGAGGCTCACCATGCAGATAGGTGACTATGAGATTGATTAGGTCATCTTGGATCTGGGATTTGACGTGAATGTTTTTCCAAAACAAACATGGGAAATGATGGGGAGACCTTCACGGCAATGGTCTCCGATTCAACTCAGAATGGTGAACTAGGAGAAATTCATCTCCATGGGACAATTATATGGACTAATAGTTGATATAGAAGGTGAAAGTGCGATGACTGAATTTGAGGTCATAGAAATCATCAATGATAGTAACCCACAACCCGTGCTCCTGGGAATTGACTGGGATATTAACATGAATGGAGTCACCAATTTGAAGAAGAGGACAATGTTGTTTGAAAGAAAATCGCTTTGGGTTGTAGTACTGTTGGACCTTACAAAGGGGGCGTGATATATTGAACTAGTCTATGATTATGACGAACGTGAGGATGAACTAGATACAAAATAATAGTGTGAGATCAAGATTGGACCAATCCAATGGAAAATTGGAGGAATGCATGGGATTGGGAGAGTTCTTGCACCTCTGATTTAGACGAAGAGTTGGAGCAATGGCAGAATTGTTTACATGAAGTATCCACACTGCGATGCAATATGATGACAAAGTCGATGCATTGTGTTTCGTCAGAGGTAAGGAAACTACCCTATTATAATGGTTTAATTGATGTATATCTATTTCTGGATGAATTTAAATGTGAAGTCCCTGAGGATCACCACTTCCAATATTTAGAATTGGCATTGCGTGTTACACCCACACGATGGTGGGGTACGCATAAGGATAGTTTTGCTGGCTGGTGAGATTACAAAAGAATGAGGAGGTTACAATTTGGGCATCCTAAAACTATATTGACTGAGAAATATAATGGAAAGGATGATCCACATGATCACCTAGCGAAATGCCCTAAAGAATGGGGAACACAACCGCAGCCAGATTGGGTACACATCTTCTACCATACTTTGGATACAATTCCCATGAATTGGTATCTGGAAATAGAACTCTACCATGGCACGGAGGAATGGGATGTGTTGAAGGAAGGGTTCTTATTGACCTTCAACTTTGAAGATGGCTTCACAAGCATTGTTGAAGCATTGAAGTAAATTAAGGAGGTTATCTTCAGAATGCTAACAAAACCTATGGAATGGGTCCAACTAGATTGGAGCACCCAACTGTGAAATGTGCCAGAATGCTATAATGTGACTACTGAAGAGGAGGATGAGGATCTGAGAAACATTAATATTCCAGAGGTAGAAGGGCATCTCAAAGTTGAAGGCCCACAAATAGACAACCCAGACGTCATCACACTGTTGAAAAAAAGCACGTAAACATTGGCACTAAAGTAGAATCAAAGTTCACTAAGATTGGCGATTATTGGGATGATGCCATAGTGGATAAAGTTGCTGAGTTTCTCCATGAATACCAGGATCTTTTCCCCAACAAGTTTTCAGATTTGAAGGGCATATTGGTGATTTGGGCAGTATGACTGTTACTCTGAAGCTAGTTGCGTAGCCTATTAATCAGGGGCCGTATCACCTTCATCCTAAATACAAGGAAAAGGTTCACCAGGAGTTGGATAAGATACTGGAGGCGGACATCATAGAACCTGTTGAGGAATCTGATTGGTTGGGCTTGATGATAGTTCAGGAGAAGAAACAGAAAGGTGAAATAATAATTTGCGTAGATATGAGAAAGCTTAACGATGCATGTGTCCATGACCCATTCCTAACACCATTTACAGATGAAGTGTTAGACAATGTTGGAGGGAAGGAGGCCTACTCATTTATTGATAGGTTTTCTGGGTATCATTAGATCAAGATCGTGCTAGAGGATAGGAGAAAAAAAACCTTCGCGACGGAATGGGGATGTTTTCAATAGACTGTTATGCCATTTGGACTTAAGAATCCGCCTGTGATATTCTCCCACATAGTCATAACAATGTTTAAATATTTCATTCATAAGTTCTTGGAAGTATACTTTGAGAATTGGACAGTGTTTGGATTAGTGAAGCACCATGTAACAAGTCTGCACCTGATGTTGGATACGTGTCGCAGATACTAGATCGCATTGAGCTTAAAGAAATACATATTCTGTGTTCCATTTGGGATCTTGCTGGGTCACATGGTGTGCAAGGAAGGATTTGTGGTGGAACTTGCAAAGATTGCAGTAATTGTGAATTTGGAGGCCTCAAGGAATGTCAAGTAGCTACGTGCAAAGCTGGGACATATGGGATATTATAGAAAATTTATCAAAGCTTATGCTCAAATTACTGTGCCCATAGAGAAACTACTGAAGAAGGATGCAACATTCTATTGGGATGAAGAATCTTAGTGAAACTTGGATGTATTTAAATAAAAGATGGTCAACACACCAATCTTGGTATTCCTTGATTAGAAAAAGGAATTTCATGTTCTTGTGGATGCCTCTTGCATTGCGTTGGGTGCAGTGCTAACATAGGCCATTGAAGGAGAAATGGATCATCCTATAGCCTTCGCGAGTAGGAAATTATCGAAGGCTGAGAAAAATTATTCAACGACGGAGCGCAAAGGGTTGGCTACGGTGTATGCAATGCAAAAGTTTAGAAATTATCTATTAGGAGGGCATTTCAAGATGTACACAGATCATTCTACCTTAAAATACTTGGTCAATAAGCTTGTGTTGGGGAGAAGATCTACAGATGGTTGCTACTATTTTAGGAGTATGACTTTGAAGTCATTGTGAAGCTAGGGAGGTTAAATACAGGACCCGACCAGCTATCGCAGATCGAAATAGGCAAGGAACCTAATAATCTGGATGAAGGGTTTCCATATGTGCAACTCTTTGTGGTGCACATAGTAGATGATCATTTTAATGATATTATTCACTTTTTGACCATAGGGACGACACTGGAAGGACATAAAATCTAGCAAAAGAAGGAATTAGTAGTGTGTGCGAGAGATTATTCAGTCATTCTAGGACGTATGTATAAGATGGATACTGATGAAATCTTGTGAAGATATGTGCCAAACTTTGAGTGAGACAAAATTCTTGCTAAAGCTCATGCAGGAGCCGTAGAAGGCCATTATGTAGGCAAGGAAACTGCGCAGAAGATTTTGCGTGCAGGGCTATGGTGCCAATGTTGCACAAGGATTCCAAAGTGTATTCTAAAGCATGTGATGCATGTCAAAGAATTGGCAGACCATCATGAAGGGATGAGTTGCCACTGCATCCTCAAGTATCTTTTTAGCCATTTGAGAAATGGGAAATTTATTTTGTTGGGCCAAGCCCTTGGGGATGAGAACATGTGTGCAGTATATTATCGTCGTGACAGAGTATTTAAATAGATGGGTGGAAGCACAACTAGTTAAGGATTGTATAGGGTCTACGACAACAAATTTTTTGTTTGAATATGTCTTAACTGGATTTGGCTGCCCGAAAGTGTTGATGAGTGATAGAAGTATGCACTTTCTGAAGGAAACGACCAGTACCTTGACTAAAGAATTACAGGTCTACCATCAGAAGAGTACACTGTATCACCCACAGGCCAATGGAACTATTGAAGCCTTTAATAAGATTTTGGAGAATACACTGATGAAGATCTGTAATGCACGGTGGAATGATTGGGATGTGCGCATATCCGTAGTGCTATGGGCCTATAGGACTACTTGTAAGAAGATGATAGGGAAAACACCATTTATATTGGTATATGGTGTAGACGCTGTAATTCCAATGGAGTATATTGTGCCTAGCTTATGCATAACAACCTTGATGAATATGGAGGATCACAAGGCCTTGGAGGAACAACTCATGCAACTGATGGAGCTCAAAGAAGATCGATTTTTGGTAGGATTCCATCAAAAAGTATAGAAGGAATGTGAAAAAGCATGGGATCTATATTTTCAAAGAGATTACAGATGGAGGCATAGTTTAGCTTGCAAAGATGAATGGGGAACTGTTCCTGAGAAGAGTCAATGGGAGCAGGTTGAAATTGTATACAAGGGATCTTGCACAATGACTAAATGGCAGTAGGATAGTCTTAGTGCTCCAAGCAGTTGCAAGGGAGCGTGGGACTATAAACTACACTTCCCAGTTTGGAGGACAACGTAGTGAGCAGGATGCACAAAGAGTGACAAAGATACAACCCATAAAGCTGCGCTATGAAGGAAGGTATCACATAGCACAATAGGAAAGTGATCGTTAGAGTCAATGCTAAAGACTTGATGACTAGAAGATAGTTAAGAGGAGTGGGTTGGTGGAATTTAAGGAAAAAATATTTTAAGATCTGCCGCCAAAACAACATTAATTATCAGAAGTTGGGGAGAATAGTCAGATTTGAATTAATAAATCCCTATAAATTACACGTTCCTGTCCTACAAAGAACACTTTGCACTCTTAGAATTGTTAGTGAAATTCATTGCCTATCAGCTATGAACCGATCATCTTGGGAAGATTTAGTCATGAGTCCCATGTTTTCTAAGTTGTCTGAGATAAACGAAAAGTTTATTCTTGACAAAATGCTTGGACCAAGTCCTGCTGAAATTGTGAGTATTGGCAATGTTGCCTCTGAGGAAGCTACCCCAGAAGTTGTAAGTATGGAAGCTTTGACTATTGTGCCTATGACGTCGCGGTCTCGTAGGCCGAAGCCTACCCCTACCAGAGAAACCCAACCAGACAAACAAAAGTAATCTGTGAAGGACAAGCAGGAAAAGCTAGTGCTGGTGTGCACATCCCCCAGGAAGCATACTGAAACATAGAAGAAGAAGAAAGATAAGCAGTTGGATCAGGTAGTGGAATTGGAGGTAGAAGAAGTCTAAGGAACAAAAGATATTGACATTTAAGGAGTGGAATGTATAACAAAGCTACCCAAATACATCCCTCTGCTGAAGGGAAAATGAAAGGTCACAAAGGATTCAAATTCTGAGAATTTCACCATATCTATGCCCCTGCTACCTGAGTAGGTCCCATTTAAAAAACTATAGCTCGCAAGGATCCCGCTGCTGAAAATGGAGGATTGGGATGTTGCAGACCAGGCTAAGTTTCCACACTTGGTGACGGATAAGTATATGCATGGCATCGATTATGGAGAACTAGGTGTTACAACGCTTGGAACAAAGGAATGGGTTCGTGGTGTCGAGAACTTGGGGTTACTCAATCTGTTGTGGGTACCCCACTATCACTGCACCCCCATTAACACAATCTATGTGCTCCAGCTTCTCATGTAGGTGCATGATGGTTTTCTATGGCTAGGATGACCCATATCCATTACAGACATGCTTATTCATAGAATCGAACACTTGCCTTATAAGGGCACGAGCCTAACTAAGGAGTTTGGCTAAAAGACTAGGGAGAAAGACCTCATAGAAAGAATGAAGAGAGATTACGGCCTCATGAAGAAGGCGTGAGAGTATTCAGTTATGTCTATAATAGACCCGATAGTTCAATTGGCTGCCCAAATTTTACCAAGGTAGGTGATGAGGAAATTCTGTGTGGATGAAGTTCTGACGCTTGTAGTTTCCCTTGTTGCGCAGTGCGTGAAAGGCGTACAATTTAATTAGTCCAGATACCCCTGCCAGGAGTTCCTCGCAAAATGCCGAGTAGCCCGGGATGTGTTATGTACCTAGGGGGGTAATATGGGGTACCGAGGGAGGTACCAAAGGTAATAATGTAATAATGGGATGGGCCATAGTAATAAATAAGGTGGTTAACCCATGTCATGTAAGGGACCACAAGTAGTTAATAATAATGTAATGGGCCCATGGTATTAGTTGATGGTATGAGTAAACCATGGTATTGATGCATGGTATTGTATGTATGAGGCCTATATAGAGGCTAGAGACTCCACATGGAGAGATATGAAGAGAAATAGTCTTGTATGAACAAGCATATGGCTTGTGGAGTATTCTCCTTCCTTAAGGAGTGAATGTATGGTGTTGCCCTACCTTAAGGGTTTGATAATAAAGAAGAATTTCTATCTATTTCTATCTTGTTATTATTGGGTTATTTCTATTATCTATTACTATTGGATCAGAGCTACAACAGGATGAAACCAAGCCATTTCACTACGCTTGGTTGTTGCTGTCGATTGTGCTCATCACATGGGACTTTCTAGAGGATAGCCAATTTCCTCCGCTCAAGGAAGGATTACCAGAGGCAACACAATTCACTTCCTTATGGGATACAAAGGATGCTACTCGAATTACCGAGACGAAGATATTTTGGGTTCTTATGGAAATGAGTCTCTGCATGACCATCAATTAGCGTCGAAGGTTGTCCCCAACCTTGTTCATGCAGTTGTCACCCTATACAACTTTCAAGGTCGACTTCCACCGAGTATATATCTAGGCGTGGAATGATCTAGAGCAGAAATGGCATGACTTGCCATATTTGGTGACAGAAATAGATGTGCAGGAGGTTGTAGCCAAATGGCCTATAGAGTGGCACACTTTGTTAGCCTTAGTTGGTGGACCAAGCACAGGTGCAGAGAGTTATACCACATAGAAAATGAAGGAGGAAGCCAAGTAGGCTGTGCGTACCTTGGTAGCCCAGAAAAATAAGGAAGCTAAAGAAAAGGCTCGTGTGGAGCAGCAACGTGCTACCAAGGAGTAGGCGGAATAGGAACAACACGAGTCATAGGAAGGTGACAAGTCATCTTTGCCAAAGATAGAGGAGGAAAAAATTTTAGGATAGGGTGGTCGAAGGCATGAGGGGTAGAGCACCCCATTTTTTCTGAAGAGACTTAGCAAGGAGTAGTAGGGTTGTACAAGGAAGAAGCAGAAATTAGATAAGTAGCAGAGTGATCCCATGTTGCTAACAGAGGGTGATCTCGATGAGATAGGGATAAAATTTGGGACACCACCATGGAAGTGTTGCAATAGTTTGAGTAGCACTACTTGCAGATGTTGTGGAAATTCCAGAAGGATCTATGTGACTTTTAGATCTAGGAAAGAAAAATACAGGCGGGCATTGGACAAGTGAGCATGGAGCAAGTGAGCTTTGCAACCGGGATAATGCAAGCAATAGAGTTAGTAAGGACCATGGACCTCATACCTATAGCATTGCTAGATGGGTACCTTCATGCAGAGACCACCGATGATCATATTATCATAAGCACAATCAAGAACATTGGGCTAAATATAGAGATGCTCTCCAACGAGACCCTCCACGCGCTAGATACAAGGGTGGAAGATGAATTGCGAACTAGGGAGCAACACACTTCAACCTCATCAGTGAGTACAAGGTGAACAATGAGCAGATGTTCACTGAAAAGACATAGGATTTGAAGGAAAAGGAGGCACTTTAGATGTGTAGTTCCAGTTTGGAGTCAGCAGTAGCAAAGACATGCATTGAGACAGTGCTTGAGCTTCACATCCCAGAGGATCCACAAGAAGAAGCCAAAATCAGAAAACTAGCTACTGGTGTGCGTGAAACTAAAGAAGAGGTTGGTTGAGTCCAGTTCGAGCTCAAGATGAAGATTACAGAGCTGCAATTAAAGTTGCAACCCATGACTCTGCTTGAGGTCCAAGAGTAGCATAGAGCGGCAATAAAGGAAAGCATGGCTACATTGGATGCCACAATCACTGACTATGCGACATTGTTTGAGCAGGCTATGGAGCTTGTGATCAATTTGCAAGAGGATACAAACCTACAAATGCTGAACACAGAGGTAAGGGAGCTACACCAGAAAAATGATGAAGTTAAGGAAACCACACACTCCATAGCACCAATGTAACACCTTGCCAAATTATAGGAGGGGAAGCAACTCCTAGAAAAGGTAGAGGGAGCACAGAAGAAGGAGGCCTTGCTAAAGACCAAGATGCAACCTTGGTTAGAGGGGGGTTATCAAGTCACAAATATTATTCAGGATAATCTGAAAGGGTTGCAGTAGACAAAACAAATGATTAGGCTGGTCGTAGAAGGACCAACCATAGAAAAATTGGTTGAGGAAGTCATGCAGGAAACAACGCAGAGCGCTGCCGAAGTTGCAGTGAACCAGGTGGAGCTGGGGGATCTTCATTGTAAGTTCAGAATGCCAACAAAGTGACTTGAGGGCAATTCACGATCTTGGTGTTGGGGGCCTATTGGGATGGGGTCCCCTAGGTTAGTTTGGGGTCAAGATAACACAAGTTTTGGTACATTTTGTGCAAATAATGTAAAGTCTCTGTGATTTTTGGATGCAGAGCGCGTATATGACTAGGAGTCAAAGGGGTTTGGCCTCTTATTTTATGTAAATTTTGAGTCAATTTTGAGATTCACCCATGGTTCACGGACCATGGGATTGTATGAGAAAGACTATAAATAGGTGTGTCTTAGAGAGTATAAGGCATAAGGGATGGAGTATTAGAGGTGATAGTAAGAAGAAGAGAAGGTAAGATAGAAGGAAAAAGGCTCCATAGTTGAGTGCATGGAGGCTTAAGTAGAGTCCACAGCTGAGTGCACGAACCCCTACAACTAAGTGCCCAGGGGGTTTTTTAGTCTGTAACCTTGAATTGAAGATCAATAACGACTATTTCTGAAGAATTCTTGAGTATTTCTGTTTATCTTTGTGAATTTTTATATTGTTGATGAATAATGCATTTTATGGAATATTGATCAATTTTTTTGTGATTCTCTTGAATAAATCTTATTAATGTACACAATGCATGTTTAGGTAATTTCACGAAGACTTTGATGAATTTTGCTATGTTTACTAATAACTTGTGTTAGAACACTAATTTAGGGATGTTTTGTGGTGCGCATAAGTGGATAAATTGATTGTTAAAGGTCTACAAAGACTGGTTGTAGACTTTCACAAAGGTCTGGAGACTGTTTTAACAGAGTTGCAGTAACGTTCCCTAAGGGTGTATTGATCTACGTGAAGGAAGCTATGAGGTACTAAAAGACATGAAACTAATCTCTGGATGCAGAAACTTGGTTCTAGAATACCCCCATACTGCTTCGAGTGACACTGCAGCCTGTGCTATGAAGGTTGTTTCCAAAAGGGCTAGTAGTGTAGGGTTTTGTTGGTTGGTGTAGCTAACTTCAAACTTGGGTCAGGACCCCCCTAAGCCAACAGTGAATAAGAAGAGGAGTTGGTATGGGGATTTGGGGGACTATGAACTCAAACCCTGTGGGGGGGAGTAATATGCCGAAGCGAAAACTAGCGATTAAGGCCTAAGAGTCTCTGTGAGAAACACCCTGGTGGCACAATGGTGGTAAGAAACAAGGGACATGGAAATGGTGAAGGGAGATCAACAAGATGTTTTTGTCTCTGTGTGGGGTGAAAAATTAATTATCTTAAGTCTTGGCTTGGTGGTGTAAACCAAGAACCCTTCGCTTAAGGTGTGTTTGTGTGTGTTTGTGTGTTTATTAATTAAGCCCAGATTGCGTTTGAAGAAAGAAAAATTATTGCTAAAAATAAACTAAAATTGAAAACATAAAATGAACGACAAATCAATTAACTAAACCCCACCCAAACTTGTTTTGCAAACATTGCGCTGCTTGGCGGAGAAATTAACTAAAAACACACTAAAAAGGCCAAGAGATATAAGCATCGATGTGACTAGGATCAAATGACACTATGCTGTTGCAAAGTGGTGCAGCAACAACAAAAAACCAGAGAGGAAAATCACTGCAAAAAGATAGGGAGATGGGTGTAAAACCTAGGGCAACTAATGGGACCCGAAGGGAAAAGAACAAACAAGGTTTAAGATGAAAACTTGGATGGAAACAATCTATCTTTGAAGATCTGAAGCAAAAGGCTACATATATGGAAAATATGGCTAAAAGCACTACAAAAACTCAGACTTCTTACTAAGTTAAATTCCTCCTATAAAGGTGGAAGCGTACTAAAAGCTCTAAGTGGCTAAATTCCACTTCGACGAGCAAAATAGAGTAGATCAAGGCCTAAGCAGGAAAGGCTAGTGGTCAACCAACCCAGTGTTATACAGGAAAATGATCTCCTCATCAACTCAGAGGAGAAAGACATGATGACTAAAGGAGTGACCAAGTTCATAGGCCTAATTGTCAAGCTAACACTGCCTAAACACTAGCAACCTGCTTTATAAAGCTTCTTAGCAAGGCTAAGGGTGCATTATTGCCCTAAGTAACTCTATATTTTACCTCGAGAGGAGTGTTAGTGAACCCTAATGAGTTTCTATGGGTCAAGGGAACAAGCTGACTGAGAAAATATCCCTAGATTCTATCCTATGTCAGCTCGTAAAAGCAGGGAAACATCAAAACTTGACCTGTTTGGGTGAATTACTAATTCCTAATGGAGTATGCAAATGGGAAAGAGCACAAAGGCATAGAAAAATCAATGCTTTTTCCTAATGGAACTCATCAAGGACTTGGCAACCCTAACCTCACATGTTACATATGCAAGGCTAGGGCCATTGTGAAAGAGGTTGTACCATTTGAAAGGATTGCCTATTTGATCGTCGAGAAGAGTCTCAAACTAAGGCATTAGAAGAGGTTAAGAAGGGAGAGAGAGAGAGAGGAACTGGAGGGGTAAGGGAAGGCTAATGCAACTGATGGTTGCAATCACTCTTTCTACATCAATATAGAACTGCAATTGTGTTGTCCACTCCGAGATGTTGATAGTATGACTTGTTTGTATGTTTATTCAATATCATTAGCATGAGTGGCTTAGATATATGCAACTAGATATCTTTATATGTTCATACATTGTTTATCAAGGTTTTATGTTGTGATATTATGCTTTTCTTTGCTATGTGCAAGTTTTAATCTAGAGTTGGCTTAGGGGTCTTCCGCGTAGCTACATTTTGCTCTCCAGCAACATCGCACTAGGACTTGAGGTAATAATTCCTTCTCGCTTTGATATTCGTTTGTTAAACATAGATATGCATGCATATTTGTGAAAACTACAGCTAATCTGATTATCGTCCAAGGATCCTGAGAAGATCCTTAAGGGTTGCTACATCACCAAACACCTGTGCATTAGTCGCTATAGCAGAATTGGAAACTCCACTAGGGACTACACTTAGTTCTCGGTTTTTCCCAGAAAGTTCCTAGATCTCTCTTTCTTCCAAGCCTTCCTGTACTTCTTCATTCCCTTTCTGACCACTCAGGACCATACAACACCCTTCTCTTAGTGCTCAACCCTGCTCAACCCTAGATCTAATCGCCACAGCCCATTTTTGATTATTTTTCCTCACTAATGCTAGTTATTAGTGTAAAAAATATTTTATAAAGTACTGTGTCCTCACAAATAGTGCGTTAGTGCTGAAACTAACTCTGTGTAGTCTCTAGTACAGTGCATTAGCCAACCATTTCTTGATAAACATCTAGCTCTACAACCTCATGGGTTGGAAAATCTACTTGTAGATTGATCAGGGATCTACAACTGCACTTTTTTAACTGATCTGTGTCCTGAACAATTTTTTTAAGAAAATAGCTTTACTTCTTAAAGTTTTTGTTTTCATTTAAGAAAAAATACAATTTTTTTTACCCTTTTTTTGCTTAGCTAAATAGATCTGCATTATTTGGTTTCACTAGTTGTTAGTGAACATTGAAGTTCTGTTAGTTATGCTAGTGCTTTATTGAATAGGAGGCATGGTATATATATTGATGTATGAATGACTCTCCCTTTGTAGAAGCATCTTATTCATCGAAAGTGAAAATTTACAAGCATTATTTTTGCATGATTTGAGTCAGAGTCCCATATAACTTCATATGTCAACACCCCTACCAAACACTCTAACGAAGTAAATTTAAATTCTACCATATAAAATCAATTAGCAACTCTTTTTAGAGTAAAAACATTAGTTTATGCTAAGATCTTGGGATAGGCAGTGTGAGTTAACTGCCCAAGATCAAAGACCGAAACTAGTGGCATTAAAGAGAGAACCCCTTCTACACTCATGTTATCTGGGACCACTCCAGTAAAAGCGGAGTTAAATACGAGACAACATCAGATTGTAAGTGAAGGTAGCCCACCTTTGCTTATATCTCCTTTTGGTATTCTATGTATCAGGGATCCCTTCGGGGATATCGGAGTTGAGTTGGGGACTCAGGTATCCTACCCAAAAAATGTACTGTCTGCGACTATGTCCCCTGCCACCCCCCCGATAGTGTCTCTGATTTGAGGTATCCTTAGTGGCCATACTTTTAGGGATGAACACAAGGTGACTGGGGTGGTCTGCCCTGGTACCTAACACAAACGAACCTACTCTATCCTCATTATTTGGGAGGGTTCTCATCTTCATGAGAGTACTTGGCCCCTTAATCTGAGGTTCAAGCAAAGCTCAAGAGGAATCATAACTATACATTTGGCCAAATCTCTCTGTTATTCATTGTGATACTGAGTTTCATCTCTAGTGATTGGTGCTTATCAGATAGGGCCATTTCCCTCTGATTTTTGATTGATTTCCTTAGTGTATTTTTTATTTTTTTTAAAGTGCCAGAGTTTTATCACTAAGACTTTAATAAAAATCACTATAAAATTTACTGATAAAATTTATTGGCCACCGTGGCTATATTCGGCCCTCATCATTAATCCAGATGCTTCTTAGGACTTCCCCCACACATTGTGGAGGATCCAATGAGCCCCAGTGAACCAGATTATCCATCTTTGGGCAATCAGTCTCCAAGATCTAACACAAAATTAGTTTGGACATCCAATAATTCAAGCTTACCAGAGGATTTCTTTACTGAAAGATTTCTTCCTCCATACAATCCTTCGATCACGAATCTGTTGGGACCACTCTTGGTTCCCATTGCATTTGTACCTCCTTTGTCTTCCATTGGAACATTTCCACCCATCCCATTGATGACTAACGGGTCGTGGGATTTTGTGGACACTTTTGGTCCACCACCACCTCCCTAGTCGATAGTCAGTATCGCACCTCTGCTAGTGAACCCCACTATCCTATCTGTCCCAAGTTCAAACCCTATCATGACACCCACCACGGGTGGAACCCAATACATTCGAGATTCCGCCCCTTTTGTGTTAGCCCCTGGACCTTTGCCAAGTGCTACATATAGTGCTCTTATAATGCTCAATATATAATGGTTAACACAGGTCCCTTCAACCAACCCTATGGTTGGCGTCCACTGTATAGTTCTACCCCCTAGGTTCAAATAATTGGGGGCCCAATTCCCAATATGTATATGCCGGCTGAGAGCGTAAAAATTCTCCCTATGTTTTCATGTTTGTTGTTTCAATCATTGATTGACAAGAACCCTCATGTAAGTCAAGGACCTATGATTAGTTATGTGGTGAGTGGGAATCCTCAACAAGGTCCCAATCAATCCATAGGGGCACCATACTCACAATCTCAAAGGAGTCAAGGCGGTACTCCTTATCCTGGGGGTAATTATATCCCCCAACCTAACAATCTCTATGGAAACCCACAATACAATTCTATACCCTAAGGCACTTACTATACTACACAACTTGTGTATAATATTGGAAACAACACGATGGGAGGACTGCAAGGATCCTCAAGTCACATGTCATCACGTTAGTCCGATTCAGGGGAATCAAACACCTTGCCTTTCATGGAAATGCTTGATATCCCTGACTTGTAGAAACTAACAAATGACCCCATCTGTCAGAACTTACTTTGGCCACCAATCCTGCATAAAATCTTGACAGACATCCCCAAGTTCGAAGGGAAACAAGGGGAGGATTTGGGTACACACATCACCACCTATCATTTATGGTGTGCTTCTAACTCCATGGTGGATGATAGTATCCAGCTATAGCTCTTTCCCCGCACCTTTATTGGTAATGTAGCCAAGTGGTACATTGAGTTACCACATGCGTTAGTCAATACTGTTGGTGCCTTAGTGATGGAATTCTTAAAGCACTTCCAGCTACCCATTTGCTATGAAACTGGGATGGGGCTCCTCACTTCATTACTTCAGGACACCTCCTCCCGCTTCTATGATCATATACATGAATGGAGACATAGGCGGAGGTTAGTTAAAGCTCCCCTTTGAGACTATCTATTAGCGGATTGGTTCTACAAGTCTCTGCTACCCCAAATTGCTAAAGTTGTCACCTCAAGTGGTGTGGTGATGGAATACCAATCCATTTGTCATGCCTAACACTTAGATTTTTTATATTCATAGCCTGGCACTTTATACGACATCATTGCCAATGCCCCTCGCAACTCTAATGCTCCTAATACTCAGCATCCCGGATATTGGCGCAACCTCTGGGGCTATTGTAAAACAAATCAATAGTCACATTGCCTAGTTGTCAGTTGACCCCTCTACCGAATCGACTTCTCTTCCTACCACTGCGTTAAAATTTGTGCAATCTACACAAAAACCTGGTGGTAAGAACAAGAAGAATAGCAAAAAGACCGCTCCTTCTGAAGAGCAGTCAACAAAGCATTACAAACCAAAGCAGAAGGCTATTGCACCTTCTGATGATGGAAAATACAAACCTACCTGGTTCCCTTGCAAAATCTATGCAGAAGACCACATGACATATCATTATATGTGTCTTTAGTAATGCACATATTTCAATGCTAAAAAAGACACTCGCAGGATCCCTGTGGTCCTAAATAATCCTTTCCCCACTTAGCAACAACAACACTTTGTTACAAAACAACCCCCAACCTCTACAAGGGGGCAATGGCGGTTTGCATCATCCTTTAGCTGGTGAAGGACCATCTACCATTTACACCTTTGAAATGGTAGATGTACGAACCAGAGGCAAATATTATGGAGCTCTAGTCACTAATGCTTAAGAAGCCTCCTTGAGTCAAAAGCCACCACCGCCTAACGATCTTAATATCAAAAGGTTGAGTGATGATCTTGTGATTCGCCCCCCAAAAGGGACACTTCGTCGCACAATACACAATGTATCTACACATGCTACCCAAAACTATAATATTGTAGAAGATTTGGCACAAGCACCACTCGCTATGGTGGCACTCGAAGTATTACAAACCTATCCAGCACAAAGGAAAGCTCTGCTTTCGGCAATCGGTGGTATCGACGCTTAGGATTCCATGCTTGCAACTTTCGACATGGAAAAATGTAAACCTTCCCTTTCACACTAGCTTGCAAGGTGAAAATATTTTCGAAAGGGCGAGGAATACATAGAACTGTCATTGACGAAGGTGCTTCAACCTGCATCATATCAGCTTCATGTTGGCTTGCTTTGGGTTCTCCAACCCTATCCCCAATGTCGAATCCACTTAAAGCTATTAATGACCACACTTTCATCCAAAAAGGTTACTTTGCTAGCTACCCCATCACCTTGAATGGGAAAACAATAACGATGCACATCGAAGTTGTAGATATAAAGCTCGACTACAAGCTATTATTGGGTCTGTTAGAGCCTAAATGTACCTTAGGCTGAAGAAAGGAAGGTCTAGGGTAACATCAAACCATGCTTAACCTAGTAGCTAGCCCTACTAGGATGGGAGAGGGCTCTCTCCTTGTCAATCTCAATTAGAATATGGAAACTAGGGCTTGAGATGACTGAAAATAAATGCTGATTTTAGGCTAGGTATATTAGGTCAGAGGATTTTGTTTGATTTTGATGGTTTTCTGTTGGATCAAATGAAGAAGGTAGCTTTGGGTTTGGGAAATCAACTCAGATTTTCAGGAGGTTCTGTGGGGCGAGGTAGGTAGGCATTTTGGCACTTTGAATTGGGTGTTATGGTAAGTCTAAGACCAATGAGGAGTTGGAGAGGGCATGCAAGGTTCATGAGTCCTCTTCAAACAACATAAAACATTAAAAATTAAATGTATTCTCAAGGCAGAGCACTGAATATCAATGGATTCCACCTATTTATCTTGATTCATTTAGTTATGAAGAAAGAAATAGACACTGACACATATACACATAATAGAAACTAAATAACAAAGGAAGAAACAATGCCAAGACACATTACCACAAGAATCCCACAAAATGTTGCAAAACCATGGTTCATTTCCTTGCCAAACTGCAGAAGTGATTTACAATAAAGCTCAAAGCATCCACAAGAGTCCAACATTTACAAAAGACTAAGAAAGTAAATAATATAGGCATCAAACCACCTATACTAGCGATCAGGGGTCAAATCCACGAGAAGAGGGGTGGTTTCAACCATATCTAAACTAAGAACAAGAATATAGGTAGTGGAACAACTTGACCCTAAAACCATGGAAACTGATTCATTCAACCTCAAACCACCTCTAACTGATGTATCTATCCCCTCAAGTCACTTTTCAGAAATTTACATCATATTACATCATTTACCATCACAAAGTTACCATGGATAAGAGAAAAAGTCAACTCGTATTCAAATTGGGTGAAATTCTGAGTTTTAGGCAAAATTGGCAAAAATTTGCCTCATGTGTAGCGCCCTAATCCTGATGCATAGCACTGCTTCAAGGCAAATTTTGGAGGCCTTCTACTTCACCAAATCAGGCCCAAGATAGCTTGTTGGAAATCTCTACCTATCTAGTTTCTAGAACACTTTGCATTTTCTGATTTGGAGTTGATTTGCCCCTTCAAATATCATTTCTCCCAATACTGGTTCCTATGGGTCCAAAAAGTGGCAGAGAGGGCATTTTTTAGGCGTTTTTTTCCCTTTAGGTGACCCATATCTTCTCTAAATTTTATGAAACTTTCTGGGTTTCATTGTTTTTCCACGAGGAATCTAAAACTGTAAGCAATTTTACAAAACACCGAGCCAACTCACAAGTGAAAATTCCTGTGTTTTTAATTACAAAATTGTTAAATGACAAAAATCTCCCAAACTTTCTTCATATTTAGCATGAAGCAACCATATTAAGAGCTTTGCTAAGCTAATGAAGCTTCTTCCAAAATTTTAATTTTATCTTGTTCCTTCTTGGCCCTCAAGGATCTCTTTAACTTAGCTTTTAGCCTGTTTATCCTTGTCTTACAAATTTTATTCCGAGCTAAGTAATGATAAGCCATATGGCACAACATTTTCTTTTTTTTGTTAGCTTTTTCAAGCATCTTCTCAAGGTGAATGTTCACCCTTTCCAACCATGATTATTGGTCAACCTCAATTTCTTGCTCAAGGGATGTCATCTTGATTTTTCTTCTCTTTTGTCACTTGCTTATTGTCTCTAATCATTTGCAACTCCATAATAGCTTGCTTATCTTCCAGTTGCTTGTTTTCCTTCTCAAGAAAGATGATAATCCATTTGGCCCTCTCAAGGTCAAGTGATAAGGCTTGGATTTCAACCTCCTTCTCTTTGATAATAATGTCCTTGAGTCTTGAGCTTTGAGATCCCAAATCAGTGACATCCTCTTCAATCAACACAAAATCCCTGTCTTGCCCTTCAGTAGGGCCCTCTTCATGCATCTGTTGCTTTCCTGTCTCTGCCCTGTACCTGTTTAGTTGGAGAATAAGGCAAAGCCCCTTTCACCATGGTGAATATGGCATTTTCTTGTGGTCCAATGAAGAAAACGAGACCCCTTCCACCCCTGGTGGAGATAGTACTAGCTTGGCAGCTACAAAAATCACCCTAGTGCCTCTTTCATAAGTAACAAATGCATGAACATGAGCCTCTTCTATTTTACTTTCAGGATTTTTTTGTTGCCCGGAAAGTTCACCTTCCTCTTGAGGATCTGAAAATATTTGAGGCCCCTTGAAGCATTCATGGGCAATGAAATTTTCCCATGAAACTCCCAACTGAGTGAGCTGATGCCAAACAACAATTTTGATGACATAAAAATGGTAAATACTATTGAGATGTTGTGGATATGGTTTTATTTTTACAATCACGGTCATCCTCTCTATGTTTTTACATATGAAATAAGGAATGCTCATCATTCTAACCCTGGTGAAATGCATAAGCAATCTGATGTGGTAGGAATAAAGTCTGGAAAACCTACCCTCACATGTAAAGTATTTGATGATAAGCTTCATGAGTGGAACATACTGGTCCTCCAAGAATTTGAAAGGAAACACCCTGCTAAGTTTACCATGGTATTTAGCCTTGATATAAGGTTCATAATGCCGCTTATTGATATTCTGCCTTCCACATTTCCCCTACATCTGGCATTCTTGTAGCTTCTGCAATGATAGCCGGTGAAAGAGTGAAATTGACCCCAGCAAGATGCACCACATTATTTTCCATGTTTATCACAAACTGCGTTGCTAACTCATGGTGATATTTGACCTTCTCAACCATTTCACAAAACTCATAACAGGACTGATATTTGAAACATGTGGTGGCTAGAGGGAAAGCAAGGAGTTCACTCATGCTAATAGGTTCCTCCATAATGATTTTTCACCCTTGTGAGGTTTCCTGGGCTACACGTTTCTTTCCCTTAAGCTATCACTAAGTGTTTCTTCTTCAAAACTTGATTCAATGCTTCTTTCCATGATGCTTGTCTTAGGTATGTGATGTGGTGATGGTATGGTGCACAATGATAATGGGTGAGAACAAAAAATATGAGTATGAAGAGATTTTGCAAATGTGAAGTGGAATAGGGGAATGAATGGAAATATTTAGGAAATTAAGGTTTTGACTTATGAGGGACTTATGGTTTAATGAAGGAAATTAGTTCCTTAGGGGAATAGGGAAAGGGAAAATGGAATTAATGGGTAGATTAAGGGCAATGAAGTTCGAAAAAAGGGGAAAAAGATGTTGGTTTTGTAATGTAGTGGAAGTTTTGGAATAAGATGAAAATGTTTGAAGACAAGCTAGGGTTTTGATTTTAAGAAGTAAAAATCATGAACAAAACATGAATAAGACTAATTTCAGCTCAAGATTGATGAAAACTTACTTGTAGGAGTGAAATGCAACATTTGGGAGAGTTTAGGATGAATATGAGTAATTTTGGAACCTCCCTAACTAATGCGAAGCTCACTAGGCCCAATGTGCATCACCTGCCTGATGCGCAGTGCCTGTGTATTTTTACACTAACAGAAACTATCTGATGCCCGACGCTGGTCTGATGCACAACGCCAACCCTCTGATGTGCAGCGCCAGGCAAACTTTCTGCAAAAACAAGGTTTTCTTCCTCTGCTGAATTTCCCTTCAAATCACGATTTTGTCTCTTCACTTGATGTTTTTCTCAATGAAATGAATGGCTAGCATAAATTCCCTTTATAAATGATGCACTTTAATTTTTCCTCATTGCAAACCCACTTTCATAAAGTCTTAGTCACCTTTTCTCAAAAGCTCTATTTT
The DNA here is from genome assembly GCA_000404065.3 of Pinus taeda. Classification (NCBI taxonomy): domain Eukaryota; kingdom Viridiplantae; phylum Streptophyta; class Pinopsida; order Pinales; family Pinaceae; genus Pinus; species Pinus taeda. Next base: position 334,928 of record APFE031016157.1, on the reverse strand, counting down.
TCATTTGAAGTTTGACTTTTTCTTGACCATTTGATGGACTGATGCGTTGGTGGTTTGTTTTTGCAGTGGCAGGAGTTGGCAAGGTGACAAAGAACAACTACTGAACTTATTACATATAAAAACACTTAAATTACATGAAATTTATACATAAAAAGGAAAAACTCTATTTTCACCTCAAAACAAAGTTTTGAGGTAAAAAAGATTTATTGAGCATATCAAAAGTAAATTTATGATTTTGTGAACTTATTAATCCTCCTCATGTGCCTGCTGACCTTTTTATTCAACTAAGATGACCATGATGACAAACCCTAAGACCTAGTGAGAATAAACCATAAAACTAATTTTTACAAATGAAATGAAATAGGATGATAGTCAATGACATAAAAAATGTGAAAATAGGTCAACAGGTGAATGTCACAAGGGAAATTGACATGAAACCACTACCATCGGTTGATACCTAACCTAATGGAATGCAACTGATCAGATGAGACACCTAATATGCATTCAAAAGAGCAATTTGATCACTGATGGAAGTGTGAGGATACTAACACTAACATTGGCTCCAATGGGGATGGTAGCTCCTGGGAGGTGCCAAGAACCATAGATCTCTGGAAAAGCAGATAAGTGCCTTCATCCACTAGGTAATAGGGAGTCAATAACTTTAGAACACCAAAACAAATACCTTGACTCAAGAATCAAAACTAAACCAACTCAACTAAGACTCAAAAAACTGACACTAAATAATCAAAGAATGAAGCCAAACATTTAGCTTTATAGCCTTCACTTTGGGCCCCAAGCTAAATGAATGGTGACAGTGAAAAATTTGCAATAAAAGAAATAAAATGGTATGTACAATGAAAAAATGTGACAGCAGAAAACTTCTCAGAGATAGTACCGTTTCAGAAGTCGACCATTTACCGGCCCTGCTAAACAATCTTCCCCATTCATTTCTTTGAGTAGCAAAGCATTTTGACCTCTATATGCAGCAATTCTATATGGTCCCTTCCACAGGTTCTCGAACTTGCCATGCTTGCCTTTATCCTCATTTCTAGCATCCCACTATAGCACTATGTCTTCAATCTGAAATTTGTCTGCCTTTGCCTTCCAGTCATAAATCTTTTTAATTCTCTCCTACATCCTGAAGGTATTCTGAAAAACTTCCTCTCTCGTCTGCTGTAAATGGATCATTTGGCTTATTCTCCACTAAAAATGATCTTCCTTGCTACTAGCTTCCTATAGAAGTTTAACAACTGGGACTACGAGAGATGTTGGGAATACCATGTCAATACCATATACAATCTCGAATGGAGACATTCCTATTGACTTCTTTTGGCTTACTCTATGCACCCATAGTGCATTAACCAAATTTTTATGCCAGCTATTCTTATTTGTTTCTAGCAGCTTTTTAATGATGTTGACCAATGATTTGTTTGAAGATTCAACTAATCCGTTACCTTGCAGATAATAAGCAGTAGAATGTCCCAAGGTAATTTTGTATTTGCTACAAAATTCAATCATTGTTTTGGACTTGAAAGCGGCTGTGTTATCTGTAATAAGTTTGTTAGGACAACCAAAATGTGACAAAATATTTGTTTCAAGAAACTGAATTATTACCAAGTCCATGGCTTGCCGAATGGGGATCACCTCAATCCACTTTGTGAAATAATCTTTCATTGTTAAGATCCACTTGTGCCGAGCTGAAGATGTGGGATGAATCTATCCAATAAAATCTAGGCCCGATTACTGAAACAATACACTAAATTTTACTAGCTTGAGAGGTATAGGCTGCAACTTTATTCTTCCCTAAAAAATCTAGCATTCATGATAGCTTGTGACAGTTTTATAAACATCAGAGAACTTTATTCTTCCCTGAAAATCTAGCCAATAGTACCCTACTCTCAAAATTTTGTTAGCCATCGTCTTCCAAAATAAGTGGCCTCCACAGTCTCCCTTATGGAAATCACTCATGGCCTATTGTACTTCCTCTTTAGTCAAGCAATTCAGAAAAATACCTTCGGGATCCTTCCAATAAAGTGCACTATTTAAAATACAATATCTAGTAGCCTTAAGTTTCAGATTTCTACCTTTATTTTTAGCCATCCTCGGTGGTGGTGAAAGGTGCTGAAGCACATATACAATATCTGAATACTCTGGAGAACGGAGAAAAATTTTAGATACCTGAGTCAATGAACTATATTCATCTTCTTTAGACATGGCTACCATCAGATTTATGTCCAATGCATGTAGATTCGACTCGGCCATTAACTTTGCTAAACCCTACCCCTTGACTAGCTTTCTTGGCTTTATCTCTACGACATATTCTTGCAATGTTGTGATCCATGTGTCTCATCTTCCTTCCGGATCTGTTTGTACCAAAACATCTTTGACTACCGCATTAGGGACATAAGCAAGGATATGAGGATGCAGAATATATACCCGAAAATCTTTCAAAGCTTTCACCAAAGCAAAAGCTTGCTTCTCAATGATGTTATATTTCAAGGTTGCATCTCTTATTTTCCTACTGAAAAAGGCAATTGGTTTTTCTAGTTGATCTCTTTTCTGCGAACTGTTTCCATAGTATGTTTAGAAGCGAATGAAAAGAATATGAGATACTGTGAATAATCCGAACTGATTAAAATCAGAGCTGAAGAAAGAGCCAACTTTACCAAGTTAAAAGACTTCATAGCTTCTTTAGTCCACTTGACCACACTATCCTTATTCAACATATTTGTAATTTCCCTCAAGTGTTCAGCTAGATTAGGCACAAAATGACGTAAGAAGTTCATCTTACCGTTAAATGCTTGGATCTCTTTCTTATTACGAGGAAAATCTATTTTCTGTCTAGCTTCCACCCTAGTAAGATCAATGCAGATTCCTTCCTTCGATATTATGTGATCGAGAAGCTTCCCTTCATCCATACCAAACAAACTCTTTTTGGGATTAAGTGATATTCCATATTTTCTGCAACACTGAAAAACAATTTTCAAATGGTAAAGATGCTCCTTATCTGAATTTGAAAATATAGTAAAATCATCAAGATACACTACTAAAAATACATCTTTTTCATTATGAAGGCAATGTCCATGGCACGATGGAATGTTGCTCTAGAATTCTTTAAATCGAATGACATCTTGGCATAGTGGAATGTCCCCCAAGGAGTGGTGAATGCTGTCTTGTCCCTATCATCTTCATGAACCAAAATTTGATTGTAGCTAGAATATCCATCGAGCAGCGACATACGAGATGCTCCAACTACTCTCTGGAGAATGTGGTCCATTTTCGGCAATGGGTAGTTATCTTTCAATGACACTTCATTCAAATTTTTGAAATCTATGCACAATCTAATCTCAACTATCTTCTTCCTCACAGGGACAAAATTGGAGATCCAATCTGAAAATCTGATCAGAATGATTATACCAGCCTTGTACAATCGATTCACCTCTTTTTCTATTGATGGCAGCAACTTTGGATTTATCCTTCTCAGCTTTTGGTGGAATGACTTCTGATTTGGCTTAATAGGAATTATACGCTGAATTATGCTTTTATCATACTCCTTTAAATCTATATATTCCTAGGAAAATACATCAAAAAATGAAGACAATAAACTAATGTATTTACCTTTTACCTGAGGAGGTAATTCCTTTGACAACTTCACCGTCTTTGGATTTTTTGTTGTTCCAATATTTACATCTTCAACACCCTTCTCAATCAGCACTAAGCTTGGCTTTCGAGCTACATCATCTTGATCAAATAATTCCTCTAAAGGTATAAGGCATTTAGGGATGAAATTATCTTTCAACTGCAAGACTTCCATCTGATTTACCTCTATTTCTGGTTCCCATAATCTTGCTCACCATTTATAGAAGTCTCTTTATATTTTCCTTCATTTTGCAAAAAATCCTCAATCTCTTTGTCATCCTGAAACACCTGCCAATATCTTAGATTATCAGGGATAGCTGGGTGATTCTTCACATGAATTTCAAACTTATTGTTTGAATTCATTGGGATCTTTAAGTTACTTGCAACTGTAGCAAGAGAATCTGCAATGACATTTTGTGTACAAGGGACACATGTGAAAGTATGATCTGGAAACAACCTCAAAATGTCTAAAACTGCATTATGGTAAGCCCTTATTCGCAGATGTTTGGCTTGGTATTCACCCTTGACTTGTTTGATTACTAATTCTAAGTCGCCATAAACTGAAATTCTCTTTGCATTCAACTTCTTGAGTATCTTCAACCCTGCAATTAGTGCGTCATACTTGACTTCGTTGTTAGAACAATCGAAAGCCAATTTATATGAACAAATTCTTACATTACTTGGGACTTTATTTGGTAAGAAAACAAGGCTGCGTATCCAAATCCAAATTCCTACACCATCCTTACCTACTGCTCCATCAAAATCCATACTCCATAAACCGGCTTCATCCTCCAAGTGTTGGAATTCTGTTTGTTCTTCTACCTTTGGCTGCTATCCATCAATTTTCTGCTGTTGGTGGAATGTAGACTGTTCAACAGTACTTGCAAGCCTTTGTCTCCCTTGATCAAGTACTTCCCTGAAATTTTATGTTATCTCTGGAACATATTCCACTTCAACTATTTGACTATTCACATCAATAAAACCACTATCTGAATAAAGAACAAAAGATTCTAAATCTGTATGTACATAGTTAATTGGATGATTCAAAGGTTTCTCCTTGCTTGTGATCATATACTTTATCTTCTTCTTCCTATATAATTTTCTCAGCTGACCAAACATAAGAATAGTGGCATAGGAGGAATCTAATTGCAATGCCCCTTTCAGTTTTGCACCCCACGACCTAGATAAAAGCATGCCAAATCTAAGGGGAATGTCAGCCACAACTACATCTATGAGAACATTTTTTGCTAGAATCTGATCTAAAGTCACAACCAAATCCTTAATGAGACCAATACATCTAACCCTACCGGAATCAAAGGAATAAAGATCATGATATTTATGAGTGATGTCTAGACCCAATTTTTCCATAATTGCCTTTGGTATCAGGTTTTGAGATGCTCCTGAATCAAACATGGCATTGTACAAGACATAATCATGCAATCTAAGGCTGATGTAAAACGGGGCTACTTCACTATCCTTAGGTTGGCCTTCTAATGCCAGCCCAAAAATAAGCTCAGGTTGGTCATCTTCCACATTAACCATATCAGACAAGGGATCTACATTCAAAATCTTGGACACTTGACTCTTATAACTGCTATCCCTCTTTTTAGACTTTTCGTTTGCTGTACTTGGCTGATTTGACTTCTCATTGATAGATTGTACTATGTTGGAAGTAGGATCTGCTAGCTCCTTCCCTTTTTTCTGAACATTTGGAGAGTCATTCTTTGGTTGTGCTACTTCCTTCTGCTTTTGAATGGGATTGATTGGTACATCCCTACTCCTGAGAGAATACTGTCTTTGCTACGCTATCAATGCATTGAAATATCCCCTTTAATATTCATCTGATTCTTCTTCTAGGAATATTTCATTGGCTAGTATAAAATCCTCATCTTTCTATACAACCGGGCTCTCTGAATATTCCTCATCCTCAGTGATGTAGATAGGCAAACCATCTGCTGTAAAAAAGTGATTCTCCTCTCCTATTAGATTCTCATCATTCTCTAACTCCTGGCCATGCACATAGTTCTACTATAAAGGTGTTTTGACTTACTACTGTGCTGATTGATCTTGTGCTCTTTGCTCCCATTGTTTAATCTTGAATTGTGGCTACTGTTGACCATGAAAATTTGGATTTCTAATTGATGCCCCAGGTTTATCTGCAATTTTGAATCTATTAAAAATTTTCTCAATGTTACGAAGCAAATGATCTGAGGAAGAAGCTTCTTCCTTTATGGTCACTTTTTTCTTGGTCTTCGTCCTAGCTCTCTTAGCTAGCAGATTTGCCTCCACACTCACTGCAATTTTTTTGCATATCCTCCAATGTAGCAGGATCTCATTCTCTCAATTCGTATGCCATGTCACGATCAAAACCATCGGGAAATTTTATCAAGGCTAGCCCCATCAGTGGCTTGATATCAGCTGGAAAAGCATTATAGATAGTATTGAATCTTACACAGTAATCCTAAACACTTTCATCAACATTACTCTTTATATTTTCATACTCGGAAAGAATTTGGAGTGGAGTTTTCTTTACCTCCCAATGATCTACAAATTGTCTATGAAGAACTGGAAATGTATTGATAGTCCCCATGGGCAGTGCTCTAAACCACTTTCAAACCTCACCTCCAAAAATTTGCACAAATAATCGCATGTTCATTCTCTTCATTTATATCATGAAGATCAAATAAGTTGTTCATCCTGCCAACATGCTGCTACACTGTGATACCTTGAGTAGCATCAAACAATGGTATCTTACTTTGGTAATTAGTAGGCATAACATCCAAGTTCTGTGGCAAAACGAGAGGTGCATATCTGGTAGCCATTGCTCGAGGTTGATTGGAAACTGGACTTGGAGAAGCAGGAGGATTTATAACAACAACGACAGTCGATGCGATGGGTGTATGAGACGTCGAAGGAGGAGAAGAGATGATGGATGTTTGAGGTGTTGAAGGAGGAGAAGAGACAACATATTTCTAATCGGATATGGTAGGTTGCATGGGAAGGGGAAGATAAACTAAGGTTGAGAATGAACTTCAGAACTAGACAAGACAGTAGATGAACCAAGAGTAGCAATTGCTGATTTGAGGAGCTTGGGAATATTGGTAGCCACAATAGATGTTTGAAGTGAATTCAAAATATAAGCATCAATTAATATATTCACTCTTTCAGCTTCAAGATATTGGACAAACTACGAATTTAAAATAGTATCACCAGCTGCACTTTCATATTTAGTTTCAAACAAAGATAGATCAAAGTGTTCATCAAACGTGAGATCTTTGAGATATTGAAATACGACTGAGCAGGAATGAGATCTGAAAACTGGTCTTGGACTCAAAGAACTTTCTTGCCTAAGTATTCTTGGAATGAGATTTGGGTTTTCAAACACGGGAGGAGGATCAGGATCAGGATTGGCCCTAGTGTATCTTTAGGAAGCCAGTGTGTTGAATTTTTCCCAAAATTCAAATGGACATTACAATCTCTTCAACCTAATGAATTCTAAACCTATAATCCAAAAGTCTAGAATTGTTTTAAAGTTACTGGGGTAATATTTTTCAATTCTTCCCTAGTATGGTTGCCACTACGTTAGAGCCTAAATCTACCTCAGGCTGAAGAAAGGCAGGTCTAGGGTAACATCAAACCATGCTTAACTTGGTAGCTAGCCCTACCAGGTCGGGAGAGGGCTCTCTCCTTGTCAATCTCAATTAGAATATGGAAACTAGGGCTCGAGATGACTGAAAATAAATGCTGATTTTATGCTAGGTATATTAGGTTTGAGGATTTTGTTTGATTTTGATGGTTGGTTGTTGGATCAAATGAAGAAGGTCGCTTTGGGTTTGGGAAATCAACTCAGATTTGTAGGAGGTTCTGTGGGGCGAGGTAGGTAGGCATTTTGGCACTTTTAATTGGGTGTTATGGTAAGTCTAAGACTAGTGAGGAGTTGGAGAGGGCATGCAAAGTTCATGAGTCCTCTTCAAATAGCAGAAAACAATAAAAACTAAATGTATTCTCAAGGCGGAGCTCTGAATATCAATGGATTCCACCTATTTATCTTGAGTCATTTAGTTATGAAGAAAGAAATAGATGCTGGCACATATACACATAAGAGAAACTAAATAACAAAGGAAGAAACAATGCCAAGACACATTACCACAAGAATCCCACAAAATGCTGCAAAACCCTGGTTCATTTCTTTGCCAAACTGCAGAAGTTATTTACAATAAAGCTCAAAGCATCCATAAGAGTCCAACCTTTACAAATGACTAAGAAATTACATAATATAGGCATCAAACCATCTATTCTAGCCATCAGGGGTTGAATCCATGAGAAGAGGGGTGGTTTCAACCATATCTAAACTAAGAACGGGAATATAGGTAGTGGAGCAACTTGCCTCTAAGACCATGGAAATTGATTCATTCAACCTCAAACCACCTCTAATTGATGTATCTACCCCTTCAAGTCATTTTTCATCAAATTTACATAATATTACATCATTTACCATCACAAATTTACCAAGGAGAAGAGAAAAATTCAATTGGTAGTCAAACTGGGTGAAATTATGTGTTTTAAGCAAAATTGGCAAAAATTTACCTGATGCATACCACCCTGAGCCTGATGCGCATCACCTCTTCAAGGCTGATTTTGGAGGCCTTATACTTCACCAAATCAGGCCCAGGAGAGCTTGTTGGACATCTCTACCTGTCTAGTTTTTTGAAAATTTTGAATTTTCTGATTTGGAGTTGATTTGCCCCTTCAAAAATCATTTATCCCAAGACTGGTTCTTGTGGGTCCAAAAAGTGGCAGAGAGAGCATTTTTTAGGTGTTTTTTGCCCTTTAGGTGACCCAGATCTCCTCCAAATTTTATGAAGATTTCTAGGTTTCATTTTTTTTTCCATGAGTAATCTAAAACTGCAAGCCATTTTGCAAAATACTGAGCCAACTCAATGCGCAGTGCTGAAAATTCCTATGTTTTTAATTACAAAATTGTAAAATGACAAAAATTTCCCAAAATTTCTTCAAATTATTAAGAGCTTTGCTGAGCTAATGAAGCTTCAGCCAAAATTTTAAGTTTATCTTGTTCCTTCTTGGCTCTCAAGGCTCTTTTTAACTTAGCTTTTAGCCTGTTTATCCTTGTCTTACAAATTTTATTCCGAGCTAAGTAATGATAAGCCATATGGTGCAACATTTTCTTTTCTTTGTTAGCTTTCTCGAGAATCTTCTCAAGGTGAATGTTCACCCTTTCCAACCATGATTCTCAGTCAGCCTCAATTTCTTGCTCAAGGAATTTCATCTTGATTTTTGTTCTCTTTGCCACTTACCTATTGTCTCTAATCATTTGCAGCTCCGTAATAGCTTACTTGTCTTCCAGTTGCTTGTTTTCCTGCTCAAGAAAGTTGATGATCCGTTTGGCCCTCTCAAGGTCAAGTGATAAGGCTCGGATTTCAGCCTCCTTCTCTTCGATAATCATGTCATTGAGTCTTGAGCTTTGAGAGCCCAAATTAGTGACATCCTCTTCAATCAACACAATCCCTATCTTGCCCTTCAGTAGGGCCCTCTTCATGCATCTGTTGCTTTCCTTTGTCTCTGCCCTGTACCTGTTTAGCTGGAGAAGAAGGAAATGCCCCTTTCACCCCTAGTGAAGATAGCATTTGCTTGTGGTCTAGTGAAGAAAACGAGACCCCTTCCACCCCTGGTGGAGATAGTACTCGCTTGGCAGCTGCAAAAAGCATCCTAGCACCTCTTTCATAAGTAAAAAACATAGGAACATGAGCCTCTTCTATTTTACTTTCAAGCTCTTTTTGTTGCCCGGAAGGTTCACCTTCCTCTTAAGGATATGAAAATATTTGAGGCCCCTTGAAGCATTCATGGGCAATGAAAGTTTCCCATGACACTCCCAACTGAGTGATCTAATGCAAAACAACAATTTTGATGATAGAAAAATGATAAATACTATTGAGCTGCTATGGATATGGTTTTCTTTTTGCAATCACAGTCATCCTCTCTATGTTTTTACATATGAAATAAGGAATGCTCATCATTCTGACCCTAGTGAAGTGCATAAGCAATCTTATGTGGTAGGCATAAACTCTGGAGAACCTACCCTCAGATGTAAAGTATTTGATGATAAGCTTCATGAGTGGAACATACTGGTCCTCCAAGAATTTGAAAGGAAACATCCTGCTAAGTTTACCATGGTATTTGGCCTTGATATAAGGTTCATAATGTTGCTTATTGATATTCTGGCTTTTGTTCCACTTTCCCCTACATCTGGCATTCTTGTAGCTTCTGCAATGATAACTGGTGAAAGAGTGAATTTGACCTGAGCAAGATGCACCACATTATTTTCCATGTTTATCACAAACTGCCTTGCTAATTGATGGTGATATTAGACCCTCTCAACCATTTTGCAAAACTCAAAACAAGATTGATATCTAAAACATGTGGTGGCTATAGGGCAAGCAAGGAGTTCACTAATGCTAATAGGTTCCTCCCTAATGATTTCTCCACCCTTGTGAGGTTTCCTGGGCTACACATTTCTTTCCCTTGAGCTATCACTAAGTGTTTCTTCTTCAAAACTTGATTCACTGCTTCTTTCCATGATGCTTGTCTTAGGGATGTGATGTGGTGATGGTATGGTGCACAATGACAATGGGCGAGAACAAAAAAGATGAGTATGAAGAGATTTTGCAAATGTGAGGTGAAGTAGGGGAATGAAGGCATAGATTTAGGAAATTAGGGTTTTGACTTATGAGGGAGTTAGGGTTTAATGACGGGAATTAGCTTCCTAGGGGAATAGGGAAAGGGAAAATGGAATTAATGGGTAGATTAAGGGCAATGAAGTTTGGGAAAAGGGGGAAAAGATGTTGGTTTTGTAATGCAGTGAAAGTTTTGCAATGAGATGAAAATGTATGAAGACAAGCTAGGATTTTGATTTTAAGAAGAAAAACACATGAAGAAAACATGAACAAGACTAATTTTAGCTCAAGATTGATGAAAACTTACTTGTAGGAGTGGAATACATCGTTTGGGAGAGTTTAGGATGAATTTGAGTGATTTTGGAACCTCCCTGGACAATACGCAGTGCTTGCCTGATGCGCAGCGCCTGTGTATTTTTACACTTGCAGAAACTGTCTGATGTAGAACAATGGTCTGATGTGCAGCGCCAACCCTCTAAGGCACAACGCCAGACAAACTTGCTGCAAAATCAGGGTTTTCTTCCTCCTTTGCTCAATTTCCCTTCAAATCACAATTTTGGCTCTTCACTTGATGTTTTGCTCAATGAAATAAATGGCTAGCATAAATTCCCTTTATAAATGATGCACTTTAATTTTTCCTCATTGCAAACCCACTTTCATAAAGTCTTAGTCACTTTTTCTCAAAAACTCTATTTTTCATTTGAATTTTGACTTTTTCTTGACCATTTGACGGAATGATGCATTGGTGCTCTTTCTTTTGTAGTGGCAGGAGTTGGCAAGGTGACCAGGAACAACCGCTAAACTTATTACATATAGAAACACTTAAATTACATGAAATTTATACATAAAATGGAAAAACTCTATTTTAACCTCAAAACAAAGTTTTGAGGTAAAAAAGATTTATTGAGCATATCAAAAGTAAATTTATGATTTTATGAATATTAATCCTCCTCATGTGCCTGCTGACCTTTTTATTCAACTAAGAAGACCATGATGACAAACCCTAAGACCTAGTGAGACTAAACCCTAAAACTGATTTTTATATATGAAATGAAATAAGATGAGAGTAAATGACATAAAAAATGTGAAATCAGGTAAGTAGGTGAATGTCATGAAGGAAATTGACATGAAACCACTACCATCAGTTGATCCATGACCTAATGGAATGCAACTGATTAGATGAGACACCTAATATGTGTGCAAAAGAGCAATTTGATCACTGATGAAAGTGTGAAGATACTGACACTAACATGGTCGTAGTTGGAATTATGCCATGACCGAGATTGTGTCTACTGTCTTTCACATCATCCTATTTGAATATATTGGATGGAAAGGTAGTCATAGTGGACAAGTTGTCCTTTTTCACCCTTGATTATTCCCCATTACCCAATGGCTTTGTACCCTTAGTGGGTGGTTTACTTGACCCTTACGTTAGTATCATTACCAGTCTATTGAAGGGCTCTTCCCTGATGGGTAGTTTCCCTCTTTTTTCACCCGCGGTTCCACAGATGGTCAATATGTTCCTCACGAACTAACCGATCCTTGGATCCTACCAGCCCCTTTAGACATTGACACTTAAGGAGAACAAATTCTGCTATCACCAATGGAATTGGCCTACCAGGCCATTCAATCTGCATCCAAATCTCCGGTCACTTTGGTCATGGCCAACGGTACAACCTCCCGTCGCATAACTACTCCTTATTTTGATATCCTCAATCAAGTCCTAACTATGGAAGAAGCTATTAGCGAGATAATGTGTTTAGAAGAGTGACCTTGGGAGGAATCTTAGCATTATGTTTCAATATTTGATTCAGATGTGATGCCTCTTCAAATCCTGTCATTTGATGCACCTAAAATCATTTCCTCACCTTATATGACTATCCAAACTTTGGATTCAGAGGGAAACATGGGCAATATTTCAATGACATTGCTCATAGATATTTCTATCATGATAGAGATCGTAAAAAACATCCATGTTGGAGCAAATTGCACTCCTGAGGAAATTGCAAGCTCTGCCTGCCTTTTTAAGGAATTCTTCAATGTATTCACTTGGTCTTATGAGGAAATGCCTGACATATATCAGTCTATTATCGAGCATGAGATCAAGATATATGACAATGCTAAAACCGTCCACCAAAGGCTTCGACCAGTCCAACCCCGCAAAATGGCAGCCATCAAGACTGAGGTGGAGAAGTTGTTACATGCTGGTTTCCTGTACCCCATTCCCTTAATATAATGGGTTTCCAATCTAGTTCATGTCGATAAAAAATAAGGAAAAATATGTGTATGTGTCGACTATGGGGATTTGAACGCCACGTGTCTGAAGGATAATTATCCGACACTTTTCATAGACCAAATCATCAAAGACTACCCTAGTTGTGAATCATTCTCGTTCATGGATGGTTTCTCAGGTTACAACCAGATTGCATAAAACCAAAAGACTAGCACAAAACCGCCTTTGTTTTCCCATAGGGAATCTTTTCCTATCAAAAACTCACAAACGGTTTAAATAATGTTGGAGCAACCTTTCAAAAGGACATGGACTATGCATTTCATGATGTCATACATTTTTTTCAAGCTTACTTGGATGACCTTCCAACCCATTCCAAGAAGAGAGTGCAACACCTAGATCATTTAAGAGCTATCTTTCTTAGGTGTCAGTTTTATAACATACATCTAAATCCACATAAATGAGTTTTCTTTGTTGAGTCTGGATGTTGACTTGGATTCATTGTCTCCAAGTATGGGATTAGGGTTGATCCTAATAAGGTAAAGGAAATTACTCAATTTCTTGAACCAGAATCCATTCTGTAGCTCCAATGTTTGCAGGGGAAAGAGAACTTCTTACGATGGTTCATCGTAGACTATGTTGAGTTAACGAAAGGCTTTATGTGCCTACTTAATAAGGGAGTCCCATATCTATGGGATGATCAAGCTCAATCACCATTTGATGCCTTGAAAAAGGCGCTTATATCAGCCCCACTCCTTAGCGCTCCCAACTATGGGTGTGACTTACTTCTATACCTGGCAGCCTCACCATCCCCTCTAGGAATGGTCTTGGATCGAATTCACGATGACCAGAGTGAGCATGCGATATACTATTTGTCAAAATCCCTGGCTAGGCCTGAACTCAGATATTCACATGTGGAAAAGATGTCCTTGGTAGTTGTCTTTGCTATCAACCACTTTCGACATTACATATTGTTGCGACAAAATACTGCCATCGCCTTGGAGAATCCCATGAGACACATTTTGTCTCATCAAGTCATTGGAGGAAAATATTCCAAATGGATAGTGATCCTCCAACAATTTTGTTTGGTTTTCACTACTACCAAGGCGAAAAATTCTTTAGTCTTCGTTGAACTTTTGTCAGATCTTCCCATTGTCGGTCCTAATGAGATAGCCCATGATCCTCTTTCAAATGAACATGTCTACCTTATTGGCACTACAAATTCTTGGTATGGTGACATTCTTGTCTACCTCTAAGCACAACGTTTCCACCCTGAACTATAGTTAGGTGACCATCATCGCATCCGCCACCAAGCGTGGCACTATCTAGTGCTTAATGATACGCTATATCACCGTGGTAGTGATACCGTTCTTTGACGTTGCCTCACTCATGAGGAGGTGGAACACATTTTAAATGATTTCCTTAGTGGGGCATGTGGCAGTCATCTATCTGGTATATCTACTACTTAGAAAATTTTGCGCACAGGCTACTACTGGCCAACCTTGTTCAAAGATTGTATCAAGGCTATTCGGCAGTGCCACCCTGGTCAATGTTTGCAAATAAAATGCACACTCCTCTATCCCTACTACACTTGGTTATCTCCGTCAGCACCTTTGCAAAAACGGGGATAGACTTCGTAACTTGCAACCCCATTTCGTCTACTGGACACAACTATATTATCATAGCTGTGGACTATTTCACGAAATTAGTCGAAGCCCTTCCTACCTTCCGGGCTGATGGAGAAACCTTGATGATATTCCTATTTAATGAAGTCATCTGTCACTTCAGTGTGCCCTGCATGATCGTTATAGACAATGGGTCTCATTTTCAAGATCACATGATGTCTGACTTAACATCGTTGCTCAGTTTTCTCTAGTACCAATCATCCTCCTACTACCCCCAAGCTAGTGGTCAAGTAGAGGTTGTCAATGGCATCTTAAAGACCATGATCCATAGGTTATTAGGGAATCATAAAAACCATTGGCATCGAATGTTATATCCTACACTATGGGCATACCAAACTTCAGTTAAAACTGTTACAGGCTTCACACATTTTCAACTAGCTTATGGCCTGCAAATAGTTTTACCAATCAAGTGTCAGATTCCTTCGTTACAAATTGCTGTTGAACTCTTGCCTGACACCACTACTGAAGAAGAGAGCCTACTATACCTAAATCAATTGGATGAAACTCGTCGAGATGCTGAATTGGCACTTGAAGCCGACAAGTGTTGAGTCAAAGGCCAGTACGACAAAAAGGTGAAGCCTCGTTCTTACCGAGAGGGAGATATTGTTTTACTCTATGATAAAAAACATGACCTCTTGGGGGCAGGAACACTTCAACCCTTATGGCTTGATCCATATGTAGTCAAGAAATCACTCTCAAAAGGGGCATATGAACTTCAGGACTGGGAAGGAGTCCCGCTCGCTGAGCCCCGAAATGGGCTCTATCTAAAAAAGTATTATGCCTAGTATTGCACTAGACATGTGCTTTGTAATTTTATGTATTTATAAGTTTTGTTTCTTTTTGATGTGATTGGATCTTTTGGTATTTCTTGAAGAATTTGTCTCATAGTTATTTCTGTTTTTGCAAATTTCTTCATTACCCTTAGCATAAGTAGGATACGCAGATGGTGCCAGTCGTCACACACGACACGTTGCATCAGCTGCTTGGGTCATTTACACACTTGAGTCGAAACTGTTTTGTTCTGGGGGAGTCTTTCTTGGTAATACCACCAAAAATATCACTGAGTACATGTCCGAAATTTCACTTCTCACTGAAGTGTCATCAAGGGAAATCTCCAATCTAGTGGTCAGGTTAGACTCTCAGCTTGTTGTTATGCAATAGACAAATCATTATCATGTTCTCAATCCAATCTTGTTATATCATTATTTAAGGGTACGACTCTTGGAGTGTCAATTTGAGGTTATCACATATGAACACGTTCCTAGAGAATTTAATAAATTTGTTGATTCATTGGAAAACTATGTGTTAGATTGGCATCTTTCTCATTCACTATAGACACATGTATGAACGTAAATATTTACATAGTTAAAAATTTACAAAAACACTTAAAAAACATTTTCATGATAAAATACCTATATCTATATCTATATATATATATATATATAGATATATATATAGAATCCAGTCTTTTACATCAAAATATTCCCAAAACTTGGGTGTTTTAAGTAAAAATGGCTACTAAGCCTAGCTATAAACACCCTTTGGCTATACCATGCGTTTGCTAATAGAACCTACTACTCATGAAAAGATAGCATTGCTCTAGCTATCCTCTGAAGAGGAACCAAAAAATGCTTAGGCACAAATACTGTGTGTCGCTGCATATGAGTGGGGATCTCCCTCATAGGAAAGGGGGAACACCTTTGCTCAAGCCCTCTAGGTTCCTCAAAACCCCGCGAAGAATTTCAACATCACCCCCCATCAAGTAGTTGGCCTCCTTGCCTGATTTGGTGAGGTTTTCCTGCAAGTCGTACTGGTGCCACATCTATGTCAAGCAAAAACTTCATGTCAGTACTTGTTGACCCATAAAATCAACAAAAACATAACATAAACATTCAAAAGATTAAAAATATTTTAAGTACTCTAAAAAATCATTCTTACCTTGAGGCCCCTAGTTTGCACCAGACAGAAAAATCAAGTTAGGGTCGCCAGTGAATTCCATGCCCTCATAGGCATAGTCGTCAATCATCACAATCTGGCCATTAAGCCATTCGAAGAAAGCTTCTTTAAAAAAATGTTGGATAGTTCACCCTCCTGTGTGAAGATCAAGTGATGCCCAGTGCCCTTATCTTGGCTCCCTCGGATCGAGGGGACCTAAGCTCATCCACAGGTGCATAACTGGCACCCTCTTAGGTATGAAGGAGACAATGAGAGTGCCATACCCAAAATTCTGTTGGGTATGAGTCTTGCATGTGGTTAAATTTTCCTTTAACTAATGAAGCATTGCCTCACATGAGTTTAATATCTATGGCTAGACACAATCAACTACAAGCAACAGTTGGGCCTTTGTCGCAACGTGGGGACATTTCGACCCCGCCAAGCACACAATCATCCATAAAATGGCCTTCATAGATCTGGATCTAATCCTCTCTATAGGGACTCTATTGCTAACGAGTCCACTCTCATGGATGCAGTAAGCTTGAAACAGCTCTAGGGTGGATCAAGGATCAAGCCTACCCCCGGTCAGGTTTTCCTGTGCTCCTCTGCACGACAAACTGGTGAAGAAATATATATCATCTCGATTAATGGCTAAATCATGATCCCCAATCCTGAACGCCTACTCGTGTTCATCCCAGCACTAAATAATCTAGCTCAAAATTTCCTCCTAAACTTTCATCAAGTCCAAATGTGCATACTTCATCAACCCACAACGGCGCAATGCACGTATGCAAGCAGGATCATTTCACATCAGCAATTCTTGTCGGTCATGGGCCCATTCTCTCCATAGACTAGTCATAATGCCTCAAAACCTGCACAAACCAACCCAAATATTAATAGAAATTGGGAAAAAAGCTTATTAAAACATTGCTTGGGGTTTTGGGGTTCTCCCTCATACACTAACGCCCCTTAGTGGTGTTAGGCCCCTATACCAATAGGTGTCATATGTCATGATTGACTTGATGAGCTCTGTAATATGTTCATACCTTTTCTTGTTGCAAAGGTTTTCCATATTTTCAAAAAATCAAAAAATTTAAAAAATGTAAAGAGGGTATACCCTAAAAGAAAAATCAAAGGGTAAAAAGAATAAAGATGGTCAAAAAATAAAAAAAAATGAACCCCAAACGAAAAAGACCGAAGAAGTGTGCAAGTCTAAATGCCACTACTTTTTCATTTTGTGTAATAAACAATTGTGTGCAGCTTGTCACTTATGCCACAATTCTTGAAGAGTAAAACTGTTTAAACTTGGCTCGTTCATCTTTCAATTTCATGTCGTAGAAATAGAGAATAAATATCTCACTAAAAAGTGTAATCTTGGTAGATAAGTAGATAGGTAGAATAAATAAAAAGGAGCTCAACAATTTAATATGAGCCCTTGGATGTAATAAGTGTAGATTTAGATAGGAATCATTATGTAAAAGAAAAGTAAGTTGAAGAGGGTTTTCCAGTTTAAGTGCACCCTAAAAAATAAGAAAAAATGCTAGGTTAAAGTAGGTAGTGTAAGTAGATGATGTTGTAGAATCATGTGTGATGGATAATGTCTCTAAATGTGTTAATATTTGACTTTTTCATCATAAGGAAAAGGCATACAATACATTGAAGACATCACAAGAAAAGAAAAGTCATAATGATTAACTCCCCTTCTCATTTTCCCTAATTATTTACTAATTTCCCCTAAGGACTAAAGTATTTTCTAAATTGGAGGGGCTCAGAGCATTTCTCTGATTTCTAGAGGGATCAGACCCTCGGCCCAATGATTTCAAAAGCCTAAGTACTTAAAACCATCATTCATTCACTTTCATAAGTCTTTTCCTAAGTAAAATCCTATTTTACTTGGAAAAATACACAATATTACATAAAACCCCTTTTTTCCACTTAAGCCTAAGTTAAATGTACACTCTGATGTTTTACTTAGTGATTTTTATCACATTGTTTCATATTAATTTCTAACTTATACTATATAACTCCCGAAAAACATTCACCCTTGTATTATTAAAATATATATAGAAATCCCCAAAATATTATATATCCCGCCCCCGGTTAAATATGACCATAATCAATGTTAAAATCACATTAATGGGTTAATCGTTGACTCATTAAGAAACTGATCTCGTACTGCATTAGTAAGGAATTAATTAACCCTCACAGTTAATTAAGAACCTCCCCGAACTATCAAAATTACCCTGATATAATTAATTAACTTATAATTAAGTTGGGCCCGCTCACATTAAAACTAGTCTGATCACGCCTCCTGTTTCCCGTCCGATCGCGCTCCCCTCATCCGACAATTGTTATTGATATCGCGCCCCCTTGGTGGCCATGCATTAATGCATGATCACCAGTTAGTTTTCATCCCGTACCTTCTCCACGCATCATGCAATCATCGGGATTGCTAGCTCCTAGTCGAATACCACCAGATCCAAAAAGCGGTGTGATACCAGACTGCTTACCGCCCTCTGCATACGATAAAACATCCTTTTCCGCTTACGTCATCCACCCGAATAATAAAAAACCCCCCCAACCTTGACTTTGTCAATAAAACAAACAAATGTTGTTTGCATTATTCTGTACAGCAACCCATGCTCGCATGCAAAGCAACATCCATGTCAACTGTTAAAGCTTTCCAACCGCCACTGGGTCAGAAAACTTGCAGCGACATAGCCTGGAACCTGTTATCCAACCTACCATTGCATTGTTCACTTCCCCAATATAGGTATTTATCCAATTTCACCGAAACCCTATAGGTTTTGGTTTTACACTGTATATTCCACAAGAAAAGGCCAAATTCAGAACAAATTCAGACTTTGTTTCACTATATAGGTTCCCAAACCTGCTATTTGGCCTATTTTCCACAGAAAAACCTAAATTCCATTTTTGAATCCACAAGAACCGGAAATGGAAACCCCCGCTATTTTGAATGTCACTCCTCTCAATGCCCCTCATAAGGACCTCGACTATCTACCTCTCGCAGATAAATACTTCCAAATAAAGGACCTATCCACTAACCAAAATCATCTTAAGCTCTTTTGCCAATCCAGAGACAACTACCTAAATGGATCAGATATCCTGGGACTATGGGAATCCAACCTTCCCAGGTATTTTCTTTCCTCAGTCCATGTTTTCCCAGATATAATTCATCAATGCCAGTCAAACTATGATCCAAGCCTAAGAGTTGTTATGTCCTCAAGTCAAATAGTTCTTTCCCCCATAATAGTTGCATCCATTAATGAAATGTTGCAATTTTCCCCTGGTCAAGCCCTAACTCCCCTTTCTTTGGGATATTTACTTGAGAAATCCACTGAAATAATCCAATCAGAACTCATTCACATCTGTCAGACCTTCATGTTAGAAAAACATTAGCCCAAAGTCCCCCCTCCTTATGTGCAGAACTTTTTTACAGATATGGGCAGACTTATAGTGGATATGATATCTTTAGTTATTGGATTCAACACTAGTGAATATGTTGATGAAGTAACCCTAGTGTTGTTGTCATTTTTTACTCCTAGACAGCCACCAGCTATTAAGTATGACTATGCTTCCTACATTGCCAATAAGATTCATGATCAATTCCTAAGACTGGACGACGAAGGATTCTTCAAGTATACCACTTTCATCTATCATCTTATGTTGTATTATCAGTCAGAGAATTTCCCTTTCCCTGTCAGGAATCTTGACACCAAAGGAAATCTCAGGTCTATCATATTTTGGAGTCCCATTTTCCATAAGTCCCTTGAGACCCCTTACACCTGCAATGAGTTCATAGATCTATTTGTCCATCTAGCAACCACTTTGTTGATAGGGGTTTCCCCTCCTAGGATCAATGGTGATATGAATAAGATCATCCAGCTCTCCAAGCAGTACAGGATAGGTGACTGGTACCTATATAAGAACCATACAGAAATCAGGATCTATGGTTGTGAGCTCTGCCCTTTTAAGCTACCAAATTATGTTCCAATGAGATTTTTTGCATTGGAATATTTTAGGCAAATGATAAATGCATACCTAGTCCATTTTTATAATGCCAAGAAGAAAGCTTAGCTTAGAATCAAGAATCAACTAGGCCCTTTTGTCTGCAACACTAGGGAGACATGGAGAGAAGCTGAAATAATTTTAGAAGATCATCTTAAGTTATAAAAGAGTTTTGGGTGGGTACCATATGACCCTAACAACTTTATATGTGATAGAAGAATGAAGAACAAATTGTCACCATACATTCACCATAGGACCCCAGAGATTAAATAGTTTGCAAATATGGATGAATGGAGAGAAGGGACCTTAGTAGAATATGAGAGTGAGCAAGTCAATATTGAGAATGTTATGAAAGATTTTGAGAAAAAACTTGACCTCGATTCTTTTGGGCAGGTACAAAGACTAGGAATTGGTACATCTATTGCTGGAACCTCTCAGTAAACTTCATAGGAAATCAACACACAAGCTACAAGGTCATCAAAAGGCAAAGAATTAGAAACTAGTATTCAAGTCATAGAATAGTCTACAATGTCTAAGCAACCTAAAAATTCCAAAGAATAGCCCCAAATGCCAACTCCTCCAACTTAGACCAATGTAGAAGAAACTCCCAACTTGCAGACTCCTTTGAATGAGGAAATGAATAAAAAGAGAGACAGGGAAGTAGCTACCCCTGCCAGCGGACCCTCAGAGCAACCTGGTATAAAAAGGCAAAGGTTAAATCCCCTTTCCGAGGAGGAATTTGTGGAAGAGACTACAGATAGTTAGAGGAGAAAAGGAGTAGATAGCCAGCACACTTTTCCAGTGGGAGGAACATCCACTAGCTCACAGAGACAAGAGCTAGAAAGGCAGCAAAGTGCAGAGGTATCATCTTTTAGGGCATCAATGAAATATGCCTTAGATATCAAGAAATCATTTACAGAAATCAAAGCCAGGAATGATCCATTGAGGCTTCAAATTTACAATCAATATTTGAAAATGGCCCCCACAAATCAACAGAGATTAATATTAGCCTATGACATTAAAGAGCGAAAAATGATAATGAGCTACTTCAAGCCTAAAGTGTAGCAACCTCAGTCAACAACAGATTATTTCAGAACAAATTTGGAGGTCATGGAAAAGGATATTCATCTTATGGATTAGATTGAAATACATAAACAAACTGGAAAAATGATTTATTCAACCTTGACTAGTAAAGCAATGATGGTTCATAGGTTACAAAATTCTCTGCATAATACAACTTCCCAACTGCACTTAGAGAAAGCCTCTTCCTAGGCAAAAGATAACCGAATAAAGTCTTTAGAATAAATCATTATTGGATTGGGACATGATCCCAAAGATGTGAAGGGTGTAGAAGCATTAATAAAAAAGAAAGATGAAGATATTGCTGCCTTGAGGAAGCAACTAAAGCTGCCTCCTTCAAGGCATCCACGGATTGCTGAGATTATAAAGCAAAAATCTGAAGAAGAGTTAATGGATTTACTTTTAAAACTTAATGAAAGACTGAATGAGACTGAACAAGAACTAGAAAAGGCACTGAAGGACAAGCAGGGAGAGTCGACCTCTCAGCCTCCTGATGTAATACCAGTAGTCTCAACAATAGTCCCTTCTACACTTGGGACAACATTAGCACCACACATTCCATGAGTCACAGCAGAGGTAGTCACAGGAATAGCAACAACAAGAACAACAAGGAAAACACATGGCAGCAGTGCGAATTTGAGCATAGAGGACTTAATAAAGTCAATGGAGCACATGAGACTACAAGTTTCAGAGCTAAATAGGTTAAAAGAACATTATGCTAAGATGGAACAAAGCTATGATCTCTCAAAGATAAATGTTGTAGAAAAAACAAGAGAGATTAAAACATTAGAAAATAAAGTGAAAACATTAGAAAAAGATCTCACTTTTGATAAGCCTCTGGTAGAAATCAAGAAAATTCTTTGAGCCGACATCACTCAATCCATAAATGATGTTTGACCATCCATCCAAGTAATTTTTGAGCAGATTGATCTAGTGAATACAACCCAAGAAAAAATTCAAAGGACAAAAGCACAATTAGGAAAAATGCACGAGGAAGCCAACTGGCTCATACATTTTTTGAATACTAGGAATAGGGAATAGCTGGAAGAATTTGGCATCATATATAGAACTTAAACCATTTTGGAAATCAAAAGGGTATTAACCAAGAAACATTTGATGCAAAATTTAGAAAGGAGATGTCATGACATGCAGGCAGAGATTAACGCTTTCATGGAGAAGTTTGCTATTTTGTAGAGTAAAGGGCTACCAAGTCCTTTAGTGATTAATGACAGATTAATGAGGCATGAAGATTATGTAGATAAATTGAATCAATATGTAGGCAATCAAGCGAGTTCATCAACAAGTGTATTAGAATAAAAGTACTCCCTACAATCCGAGTTCTCTATGACAGCCTAGAGAACTTATTCTATGTCGAGCATGAAATGAAGCATTTGTTCCCAATTCAGCCCACATTTTTCAGGTATACAGAGACAAATGAAACCCTCAGAAAGCTTCAGAAAACTAGAATACTGCAGCCAAAATGGTGGGAAGAAATGCTTGCAATTTTGTGATTTATCTTTGGTAAAAGGTAAATTTTGATTTTTACTACAGTCAATGAGGGTAAAGAGGATGAAAAGAGATCAACAGGTAAAGAGTATCAGAGCAGGTAAAGCATATCAGTAGGAAGATCAAAACAAGAGCAGCCAACACATAATTACACCAAGGACAACAAGAGACCAAATCATAGGGCCTAACTCCAACACATTCTCAAGAATAGGGGTAGCAAACCATTCGGTTACCTTATCTGTCATCTACGAGGTCCTCTGGCCCTATTTTCTTGAAAGATATGATTAGTCATCTCAGTTTATATCTCACTTTGTTATGAGATATTTCATTGTAAATTTTTTGTATAAATACACCCACATTCGGAGTATTGAGGGTGGATTCTTTGACATTGCTGTAAAACTGACTATTTTGGAATAAAAGGTGTTGTTGGACAAAAATTTTCATGGCTGACTGGATGAAGGATTGATGTAAAGGACTTTTCACAAGATTCATGTGTTGGAAATCAAACAAATAAGTATCTTATATCTCATGTGTTAATGTTTTCTGGTTTATTATATTCATTATGTTCTATATCTAAATATTAAAACGAAAATGAATAATTCAGAAAGTGCTTAAGTGAGATTTGTCTTCATTTTTTTTTGTTCTCAATGTTTTCTTCTAAACTAGTATAAACAATGAATTCTTAATTGCTTTTGTTTCCTAGTTTATTCATTTTAATCATTTAGTAAAGAATTCTTAATTGCTCTTTATTGATGGTTAGTCATGTTCTACTCTCTTAAAGCATGTTGAAGGATTCTTAGTCGCCCTTTAACCCTTTAAGCCGATCCCATTTTTTTATGTCTCTATTTGCTCCCTGTTTAGCTATCTTGCCCTGTGAAGCCATCCTTTATTGAGAAACCAAATCCAGTTGAGCCATTTTCCCTGACTCCATTAGCCCAATGGACTAAACTATTGATTTCTACCCCTTTGCTATTGAACTTCATCAACAAATTCAAACAAAACCCCAAGGTCTAATAACTAGCCTAAAACCTTATAAAACAAAGCTAAAACTTAAAGAGAGAGCCCTCTCTGGATACAGATTGGCTAGATTCTATATCTAAAAGATTGGTTTGTGGTTACCTCGGACCCCTTTCCCCTTCTTACAACTTTTGGGAAAATATGAATGATAACAAGTGGTAAAAAGGGAGGATTAACGCCCTCCCCTAGGTTGTAAAGGGAGTTTCACGCTCCCTACATGTATGGAAGGGGGCATTAGGCACAATTACTAAACTAGGGCTCCCCAAATCTCCAAAAAATCAGCCCAAAAGCTAAGAAAAAAGGTTGAATAATGCAATATCAGGGTTTTGGCATCTACCTAGGACTGATGGCATGTCGAATTGTAATCCATATCTCCTGCAATTGTCCATTTAAATCTACTCCCCTTTAGCTCCAAAACACTCTCACAACTCTTAAATGATGCAAATGGTGAAAGTGGACGCTCAAGAACTTCCTTATAGTCACTTTGGAGACATGACTTATCTTAATTGAAGTCATCAAAGTAGAAGTAGTCCATTTCCAATGATATTTATCATGTGCCATGACCCCGTATTGATAGAAATTTCTCATGTTTTGATGAAAGAATTTTCAGGATTGAACGACAGAAATGACCATGTTCGATTATCAATGCGCGCTTTCATTTATGGGATGTTTTGTCACTCTAAAACTGAAAAATCCCCGACTTTTTCATCATCGGGCTCGTTAAACACTTACGACGACAATCTGAGCAACTCCTTTTCCCTCTTTTTCTATCTCACTAAACTGAAAAGGATCAATTGAGAATTATTTTTTGGAACTTTTTTCTCACTCATAGAATCAAAAAAATCTCGAGTTCCTTATTTAGAATTGTTGAAAACTTATGAAGAAGCTCTGAGCATTCTTTTTAGGAACTTTTCTTTCTTATTAAATCAAAAAAACCCTGAGTTTTCATCATTGGGATCATTAAACACTTACGACAACGATATGAGCGCTTTCTTTTTTGGGACTATTTCTTGCTCTTAAATCGAAAAATCCTTGAGTTTTTCCCTTCTTCAAGCTAGTTAAATCTACAAAGAAGGAATGAGCAGTTATTTTACCTCTTTTTCCTCGTTCATTAAACTAAAAAAGATACCTCGATTTTTCTTCATTTGACTCGTTAAAATTTAATGAAGGTCTATTGAGTTTGTCGTCACGTGACTCATTAAGATTTCACGACGAATATTGATTTTACTTCGTCTCCTTGTACTCGTAACAAAATGAGGCAAACATCTATTGAACATAGGTTTCTCTTTATCCGGAATCACTAGATGAATTTATGGAAAAGGAATCGTTTCGGGTATACTATTGAACGTTTATCACACTTGGTTAAAAACTATGACAAAGGGACCACCTTGGAGTCATTCTTTATGATCTTTTCAGACTCTTGAAATATGAAAAGACCACTGAGTTGTCTCATCTGGACTTGCTAAATTACACAAATGAGGAATATAGTTGCTCTTTTTACGATCCTTTTCAAACTCATGAAAAGATCGATGAGTTTGTCTTCTGGACTCATTAAACTATTCATATAGGGAATATAGTTTCTCTTTTTACGGTCCTTTTTAGACTCTTAAAACATGAAAAGATCGATGAGTTTACTGGTCTGGACTCACTAAAATAATCATATGGGGAAAGTGGATAATACAATTGCGTTATGTTCCGTATTATGAAAAGAATTTTTTGGCAGCAGTCACTCCCTTGAACATGGCACTCCCCTAGATAAACCTTCCTTGTGATGACCTCTCAATATGAATCTTACAATACAATGAGTTTAACCTATATACCCCAATGTTCTTGCATCTCTGTATCCTAACACTCTTTGGTGTTCATGAGTCTTGTGCTACATGGTTAAAACCATTGTTGTGCCTTCTATTGTTCAAGAGAAAACCTTTATCTTCTATTTCTTCCATTAAACCATCAAACATATCCTACCATCCTGACCTTTGTCGCTTTGACCCAATGCTCAAAAGATTCCTCAAAAAACAATCATTCTTGTCCCATTTCGTGTCAACTAATGTAGGACACCTTATTGCCTACCTTTTGATAGGTCTCTTCCTATCGAATTCAACACTCTATCTAGGAAGAAGACCCAGAAACACTTCAATGCCTTGGTACTTGACGACATCAGTGGCAAGTCACCTCGTGTTTGATCAGGGGTTTTCATTATTGGCTCCTGGTTAAACGATTCTATGAGTGTTTGATGAAAAAAACATTATTCACATTTGCTAGATTGTATTGTTCATCTTCGAGACCATCACCATTATTAGTGGCCATCCTCGTGTCTGTTAAGGATCTCCACTGTTGACTGGTAATTAGATGATTTCGTACATGTTCAACAATCCCTATATTCACATGTATCGATCTATGCTGTTGCAGTGAAGTGGAAATCAAGAACTTGGGTAGAGGCTTGCATCACTTAGCCTTGTTTCCTGTCCCAAGTTGTGATTATTGTTTTTTGGAGACAGGTTATCAAAATGATCATATTATGACATAGGTTCCACATTGTGTTTATTGGAGGCTAGCAACGTCATATCTCTTTTATGAGAAAATCACTCTGACATAGCTATTGAGTGTGGGAATGCTCGACTGAGGAAATGATTTTAGTTGTTTTATATATATATGTTGTATTAGGTTTCTCGTACTACCCGAATCTCTAATCCTCTCTGTATTTTTTCCAAAGAAAAGGACAATTAAATATAAAGTATTTCGGCCATTGTCGCAGCCATTGATCTCACACTTTAGGGGGCATATGTTATACAGGAAAATGACCTCTTCATTAGCTCAGAGGAGAAAGACATGATGACTAAAGAATTGACCAAGTTCATAGGCCCAATTGTCAAGCTAACGCTGCCTAAACACTAGCAACCTACTTTATAAAGATTCCTAGCAAGGCTAAGGGTGTGTTAGTGCCCAAAGTAACTCTGTCTATTACCTTGAGAAGAGTGTTAGTGAACTCTAATGAGTTTCTATGGGTCAACGGAACGAATTGAATGAGAAAATATCCCTAGATTCTCTCCTTTTTCAGTTCATAAATGTAGGGAAACATCAGAACTTGACCTGTTTGGGGGAATTACTAATTCCTAATGGAGTATGCAAATGGGAAAGAGCACAAAGGCATGGAAAAATCACTTCTTTGCCTAATAGAACTCATGAAGGTCTTGGCAACCCTAACCTCACATGCTATATATGGAAGGCTAGGACCATTGTGAAAGAGGTCGAACCATTTGAAAGGATTTCATATTTAACTATCGAGAAGAGTCTCAGACTAAGGCATCAAAAGAGGTTATGAAGGGAGAGAGAGAGAGAGAGAGGAGCTGCAGGAGTAAGGGAAGGTTGATGCAATTGATGGTTTTAATCACTCTTTCTACGTCAATATAGAATTGCAATTGTGTTGTCCACTCTGAGATGTTGATAGTATGTCTTTTTTGTATGTTTATTCAATATCATTAGCATGAGTGGCTTAGATATATGCAACTAGATATATTTATATGTTCATGCATTATTTATCAAGTTTTTTAGCGATGATATCACACTTGTCTTTGCTATGTGCAAGTTTTGATCTCGAGTTCGCTCAGGGGTCTTCTGCCTAGCTACATTGTGCTCTCTAGCAACACCACACTAAGACTCGAGGTAATAATTCCTTATCGATTTGATATTTGTTTGTTAAACATAGATATGCATGCATATTTGTGACAAATGCATATAATGTGACTATCTGCCAAGGATCCTGGGAAGATCCTTGAGGGTTTCTACATCATCAAACACCCGTGCATTAATCCTTATAGCACCCAATAGACAAATCTCGTAAAAACCTAGAAACAGATCTAAGAAAATCCCAAAAACCCTAAAAATCATAGGTAATGACCTGATTCCTAAGAGATAACACATTTGTGGGCTAGAAGGTGTGCTTTGGACCTCTAGATCACACTTTTGGGGCAAAAAAGTGCCTTTTCTGCTCCTTGATTATGAGTCGGCAAGTCTCAGAAAAAATTTTTGTCTCTGTCATGACTGGTTCCTATGACTTGCGGAAAAGACCAGAAAACTTCCAGAAGTTAGAAATTTGACAGATCTAGGGTTAGAGAGCTAGTAAACAACATTAATAGACTAAAAAAAAGAAGAAACCCTAAGCTGAAAACTGAAGGCCACTATTGGATTAGGGGTTCCTGGCCCAGGTTCAGAGTTAGTTGTGCCAGCCAACAAAACCCTACACTACTTTCCCTTTTGGCAATAACCTGCATAGTGCATACTATAGTATCACCTAAAGTAGTATGGGGGGATGCTAGAACCAAGTTTTTGCATCCAGAGATCAGTGTGATATCTTTTAGTGCCCTAGTGTTGCCTTCACGTAGATCTATAAGCCTTAGGGCTCAATATTGCAACTCTGTCTAAATAGCCTGGAGACCTTCATGAAGCTCTGCAATTGGTATTTGCAGACCCTTAACAGTCAGTTTATCCACTTATGAACCCCAGAAAACAGCCCTAAATTAGTGTTCACATAGATTTACTTAGGTTATTATTAAACATTAGATAATTCATTAGTTTCTTCATGAAATTACATAAATGTACATCATCTAACATTTATTCAGTAGAACCACCCATCATTTAATCAATATTTCATAAATACATTATTCATCCACAACGTATATTGTAAATAGAAGTAAACAGAGATAAACAAATATACACAATATTTCTTCGGTAATATTCTTTATTTATCTTCAATTTAGCTTTATAGACTCAAAACTACTGTACGCACTCAGTTGCAGGGGTCCGCATAGTCAACCGAAGAGACTTTCTCTCCTATCTAACCCACTTATTTGTGCTATCACTTTCAAGACTCCATTTGTTATCCACCTACCTTATGCCTTAGACTGTTTAAGGCACACCTATTTATAGCCTTTTACATACAATCCCATGGTCTACGGACCATGGATAGGTCTCAAATCGGACTCAAAATTTACATAGACAAGGGGCTAAAAACCCCTTTGACTCCTAATTCTCTACGTGCTCTGCATCCACAAATCATAGACAATTTCTATTTCTTACAAAAATACATCAAAATTTGGGTTATTTTAACCCCAAAACTGACCGAGGGGACCCCATCCCAATAGGCCCCCAACATAAAGATCGTGACTCACCCTCAAGTCACTCGGCTGGTGCTGCGATCTTGCTGTGAAGATCCCCTAGTTCTAGTTGAACTACTGAAATCCCATCAGCACTCTGTGTGGCTATCTGGTTGACCTATTTGATTAATTTCTCTATAGTTGGGATTTCTGTGGTGAAAATCATTGTTTGCTGTGTTTAATGCAAGCCCTTCAACTTATCTTAGATGATTGTCGTAATCTAATAAGTTTCTTCCAACCATGGTTGTAGCCTTGCCTTTAGCAAGGCCTCCTTTTTCTATGCAGTCTCTACCTACACTAGGAGATGCTTCCCCTCCTGTAATTTTGTAAGGTGCTACATTGGTGTGATTGAGCACGTGATTTCCCTAACTTCTTCGTATTGCCGCTGTAGCTCCGTGATATCTGTATTCAGTGTCCACACGTTTGGAGCTTCCTCAAGATTGGTGACCAAATCCATGGCTTGCTCAAATACTATTGTGCAGTCTGCAATTGTGGCATCCAGAGTGGCCAGTCCTTCCTTGATCGCAGCTTGGCACTGCTCCCAATCCTCTGGTTGAGTCATGGGATGCATCTTCAATTGTAGCTCAGTGATCTTCATGTTGAGTTCAAATTGAACTTGGTTAACCTCAGCTTTGGCTTCATGCACACCAATAACTAATTTTCTAATCTTTACTTCTAGCTCTGCATCGTTAGGAATTTGAAGCTTAGGTACTGTTCTGCATGCCTCTGTGACTGCTAACTCCAGTTGTGAATTGTGTGCTTGGAAGGTTTCCTTTTCCTGCAGAACCGATGTCTTTTCAGCAAACAACTATTGATTATTAACTTTAATTTCGCTAACAACACTAAGTACTCACTGTTCCCTGATGCGAAGCTCTTCCATGACTCCCTGTAGTAATGCATGCAATGAATCCAATGTCATCGTGGCAACATTCAAGCCCATATTTGGGACTTTATCAAGGAGGGTGCGTTGTTCCTTGGTTTTGACGCAAATTGAACCTACATGCAAGGGGAAGACTCACACATCCTATGGCCATGCAACAATCTCCACACTGGTACTTTGACCTCATGCTAAACTGCCCTATGTGCCACTCACTTTCCCGACATCCGCTTGAATCTTGGTTGCTTGAAGTTGTAATTCTCAGAGATACTTCTAGACTCCTCCCAATGTTTGTATGTACTCCTATTCCAACTATTGAAGTACTTCTATTGTGGCATCCCTAAATTTATCACCGATCTCATCCAGATTGCTTTCTATGAGCACCAGGGTATGAACCTATGTTTTCTGAGCTTTCTAATTCTTCCGCGATCCACCTTATTGTTCCAGCTCACATTTTTTCAGAATGAAGGTGGTACACTTCACTTCCTCACCTCCACTACCTTGTCCTATAAGTTCTTCTGTTTCTATTTCTGGTGAGGGTGACTTGTCACCTCTTTGGGTCTCGCACGGATCTTGTTCTACCTTCTCCTTGGCAACGCATTCCTTCTCAACCTGAGCCTTCTCTGCAACATCCTTCTTCTTTTGTGCGGCGAGGTTTTGTGAAAATTTCTTAGTTGCCTCCTTCCTTTTCTTTGCAGCAGTACTCTCCACACCTGTGCTTAGACCAACAACTAGATCTGAAGAGGCACGCCACTAGGCTGGCCATCACGCCACTACCTCATGCACATCTGTCTCTGTCACCAAATATGGAAAGTCATTCCACTTCTATGCTGGATCCTTCCGCGCCTAGATATACACACTATGGAAGTCAACCTTGAATTTTGGGGAGGTTGACAACTACGTATACAAGGTTGGGTACAACCTTAGCCACTGATTGATGGACATGTGGAGACTCATTGCTATTAGGACCCAAAATATCTTCGTCTCTCTGATTCGCATGAGGTCCTTTGTAGCCCACAAGGAAGCAAATTGTGGTGCTTCTTGTAATCCTTCTTCAAGTGGAGGAAACTGCCTATCCTCTGGTAGTTCCCACGCAACCAACACAATATATAGTAGTAACCAGGCATAATGAAATGGCTTGCTTTCATCCTGGGCCCTGCGAAAATTTGTGAGGAATTCCTGGCACAAGTATCTAGACCCGCTCAATAGTACACATTTCACGCACTGAGTAGCCATGGATACTACTGGCACCAAAACTTCATCCGCATGACATTTTCTCATCACCTTTCTAGCCAATATCTGTGCGACCAATTGAATTGCAGGTTCTGAGATGGAAAAAATGGAATACCCACATGATTTTTTCACAAGTTTGTAATCTTTCTTCTTTTGCTCTACAAGCTCCTTCTCTCTCGTCTTTCTGCCAAACTCCTTGGTCGGGTTCATACCTTCATATGGTAGGTGTGTAATCCTATGAATGAGCATATCTGTGATGGGTATAGGCCCTCCTAGCCATAAGCACCCATCGTGCACCAATGTAAGCAGCTGGTGTATGAAAATTGTGTTAAGTGGGGTGCGGTGGTAATGTGGCAGCCATAACAAGTTGGGCAACCCTGATTCCTCAACACCGCAAATCCATTCCTCCATTTCTAGCACAGTAACACTTATTTCTTCATAATACACTTGCTTCATGTATTTATCTATCACTAAGTGAGGGAAATTAGTGTGATCCGTGAGGTCCCAAACCTCCATCTTCAATAGTGGAACTCACCCGAGCTGCGAACCCTCAAAAGGAACCTGCTCAGGTAGCAGGGGTGTAGAAATGGTGAATTTCTTCGAGTTTGGGTCCTTTGTGACCTTTTCTTTCCCCTTTCACTAGGGGATATATCTATGGAGCATCGCTATAGGTTCTGCACCTTTAGCATCAATATCATCCGTTCCATGGCCTTCTTCTATCTCCAGGTCTACAACCTTCTGTTTTCCTTTTGTTGGCTACTTATCCTTCCTCTGTGTTGGTGTCATGGTACGCTTCCTTGGGGAAGCGCGTACCTGCACCAAATTTTTTTTCTTTTCGTGTGTTGTAGGTTGCTTTTCTATCATAGTGCGCTGTTTATATTTCACCATGGATTATTTGGCTTTGGTGACCTCAACGTCGTGGGCACTGCAGACATAGATTCAACACTGGATACTTCAGGTCCTAAGGCATCGGATACAACAGTTGCTAAAATTGAAGCTATAACAGGGTCCGTGGAAGTCATCTTCTTTATAAACAACTAATGAGCTTCTAGAGAAACGTCTGTGTGGGCGAAGAATTCCTCCCAAAATGCTTGGCTCATAAGTGATAGACAACAAATTTCAGCAAAAACTATAAGGGTGCAAAATGTTCTCTGTTGGATTCACATGCATAATTTATAGGGGTGTTTGAATTCAAATCTGACTGTTCCCCCCAAATTTTGACAATTAATGTTGTTTTGGCGACATATCTTCAATTATTTTGGCCTTAAATTCCATGAGCCCACTCTAATTAACTACCTTTTGGGTTTCAAATCATAAAAAGTGACTCCAATGGTCACTTTCCTGTTGCGCTGTGCAACAAATACCTCCATGGTGTAGCTTCCTGTGTGCAGCTTCATATGTTGCAACTTCACCATTTTCTACACAACCCACCTTCTGTGTAGTCCTCCAAACATGGAAGTGTAGTTTAGGGTCCCACACTCCCATGCAACTGCCTGGAGCACGAAGACTGTCCTGCTGCCATATAGTCATTTCACAAGATCCCTTGTATATAGCTTCAATCGACTCCCATTCACTCTTCGTATAAAAGGTTCTTGATTCAGCTTCACGATCAAAATTGTGCCTCCACATGTAATTTCTTTCATAATATATGGCCCTAGCTAATGCATCTAAAATTTCCCCAGAAACTTAGTAAATTTACTATCATATAATAGGACAAGGTCATTTACCTTGAATGTGCAAAGCTTGATGTGTCGATTGTCCCATGCATTTTCACGTTCCTTCTGTACTTGCTGATGGAATCTTGCCAAGAATCAGTCCTCTTCAAGCTCGATCAGCTATGCGAGTCATTCCTCCAAGGCTTCGCGTTCTACCATACCTGTGAGACTAGGCATAATATACTCCATTGGTATTACAACGTCTACCCCATAGACCAACCTTAACGACGTTTTCCCTATTAGCTTTTTGCAAGTAGTCTTATACGCCCATAGTACTGTAGGTACATGCACATCTCAGTCATCTCATTGTGCATTGCAGATCTTCATCAGCACATTCTCTATAATCTTGTTGAAGGCCTCAATAGTTCCATTGGATTGTGGGTGATACTGTGTACTCTTATGGTGGTAGACCGGAAATTATTCAATGAACACGCTATTCATTTCATTCAGAAAGTGCGTACCTCTGTCACTCATCAACACTTTCGGGAAACCAAATCTAGTTAATACATACTCAAACAAAAACTTTGTTGTTGTAGCCCCTGTACAGTCCTTAATTGGCTGTGCTTCTACCCATCTTGTTAGATAATCTGTTGCAGTGATGATATAGCATGTACCAATTTTATTCCCTGGGGGTTGAATTGGCCCAACAAAATCAATTGCCCATTTTTCAAATGGCTACAAGGATACTTGAGGATTTAGCGGCAATTCATCCCTTCACATTGGTCTGCAAGTTCTTTGACATGCATTGCATGCCTTACAATACGCCTTGGCATCTTTTTGCAGCGTTGGCCACCATAGCCCTGCAAGCAAAATCTTCCACGCAGTCACCTTTTCTGCGTAATGTCCTCTTGCAGCCCCTCCATGAGCTTCGGCAAGAATACTATCTCGCTCAAAATCTGGCACATATATTCACAATATTTCATCAACACCCATCTTATACAAATGTCCCATAATCACTCAAAAGTTTTCCATGCGCACTACTAGTTCCTTCTTTTGCTGATTGGTATACCCTTCCAGTGTCATCCCCATAGTCAAAAAGTGAATAATATTGGCAAAATTATTATCTACTATGTGCACCGCGAAGAGCTGCACATTTGGCCAACCTTTCTCCAAATTATTGGGCTCCTCCCTTGTTTCAATCTCTGATAGATGGTCAGGCCCTGCATTCAACCTCCTTGGCTTCACAATTACCTCAAATTCATACTCGAATATTAGCAATCACCTGCAGATCTTCCCCCCTAACACAGGCTTATTGACCAGGTACTTCAAAGCAGAGTGATATGTGTACATATTGAAATGCCCTCCTAACAGATAATTTTTGAACTTCTACATCGCGTATACCATGGCCAATCCTTCACACTCAGTCGTTGAGTAATTCTTCTCGGCCTTAGATAATTTTCTACTTGTGAAGGCTATAGGATGGTCCATTTCTCCTTCACCGGCTTGCGCTAACACTGTGCCCAACACAATGCAAGAGGCATCCACGTGTACATGAAATTCCTTCTTCCAATCAAGGAATACCAAGATTAGTGTGGTGACCATGTTTTCTTTCAAGACATCTAAGCTGTGTTGGCATTCTTCGTCCCAAAAGAGTGTTGCGTCCTTCTTTAATAGTTTCTCTATAGGGGCTGTAATCCGAGCATATACTTTGATAATTTTTCTGTAATGTCTGGTATGTCCTAATGTCGCTCGCAACTGCTTAACGCTTCTCAAGGCCTCCATATTCATTATCACCGCAATCTTGGGAGGGTCCATCATCAGCCCTTACTTGCACACCACATGACCCAACAAAATTCCAAAGGGAACAAAAAATAGGAATTTATTCAAATTAAACGCGATCTGATATTTGCGACACGTATCCCACATCAGGTGCAGACTCGCTACATGGTGCTTCATTAAACTGAACATTGTCTAGTCATCAAAGTATACTTCCAAGAACTTATGGATGAACTCCTTAAATGCTGTTATAACTATGCGAGAGAATATAGCCGGAATTCTTGAGCCCAAATTGCATCACAGTATACTAGAAACCACCCCATTCCATCGCAAAGGTTGTTTTTCTCCTATCCTCTGGCGTGATCTTGATCTAATGATACCCTAAAAACCCGTCAGTGAATGAGTAGGCCTCCTGCCATCAAACATTGTCTAATACTTCAGTAAACAACGTTGGGAATGGATCATGGACACATGCATCATTAAGCTTCGTCAGATCTACACAAATCCTTATTTCTCCCTTTTGTTTCTTCTCCTGAACCACCATCGAGCTTACCTAATTAGATTTCTCTATAGGTTCTATGATGCCCACTCCAGCATCTTAACCAACTCCTAATGAACATTTTCCTTGTATTTGGGATTAAGACGATACGACCTCTACTTAATAGGATTTGCATCCAGCTTCAAAGTAATTTTCATGATGCCCAAGTCACCTATTATTCCCTTCAGGTTTGAAAGCTTGGTAGAAAAATATCCTAGTACTCGTAGAGTAGCTCAATAACTTTATCCACAATTCATCGTCCCAATAATCCCCAATCTTTGCAAACTTCGGTTCTGCTTCAGTACCAACGTTTACTTGCTTTTTCTTCAATGACGCAGTGATGTCATGATGTCCAGGTTCTCTATTTGCGGACCTTTGAGTTCGCAATATCCTTGTGTTTATGGGATATTAATGTTCCTTGGGTCCTCATCATCATCTTTGGTGGTCACATTATAGCATTGTAATGCATTGCGCATCTAGGCGCTCCAATCTAGATGGACCCTTTCCAGAGGTTCTTGTGGCATTCTGAAGATAACTGCCTTAATCTCCTATAGGGCCTCATTGATGCTCGTGAAGCCATCTTCAAAACTGAAGGTCAATAAGAACCCTTCCCTTAATATATCTAACTTCGCGGTGCCATGGTGGAGCTCCATCTCCGAATAACAGATCATGGGAATTGTATCTAAAGTATGGAAAAATAAGTGTACCCATTCTGGCTATGGTTCTGTTCCATAAGATTTAGTCCATTTTACTAGGTTATCGCGTGGATCATCCTTCCTGCTATATTTCTTAGCCAATCTAGTGGTAGGCCGCTCAAACTATAGCCTCATAATTCTTATGTAATCCTGTCATCCATCAAAGCTATTCTTGTGCATACCCCACCATCGTGCAGGTGTACTACGGAGTGCCAAATCTAATGCTTGGAAGCGGCGATCCTTAGGGACTTCATGCTCAAATGCATCCAATAACTTATCCACATTAGTTAAACCATCATAATAAGGTAAATTACTTACCTCTAGTGAAACACAACGCAACGATTTTGTCATCATACTGCAACATATTGTAGATACTTCATGCAAATGATTTTGCCAATGTTCCAACTCTTCGTCTAAATCAAAAGTGTAGGAAGTCTCCTAGTCCTATGCAATCCATCCATCTTCCATCGAGTTGATTCAATCCTAATCTCGCGCTTTTATTTTATAGATCTGATCTAGTTCATCATCACTCTGCTCATAATCAACATAGTTACCGATGAAACAGGAACTATTATGTCAAAACAGGTACTCGAGTGAAAAAATCCCCAAAACATGAAAAAACAACCCAAAAATAAAAAGCGTTGATTCTGCATCACCATTTTTTTTTTTTTTTTTTTTTTTTTTTTTTTTTTTTTTTTTTTTTTTTTTTTTACAGAGTAAAATTTTCAATGGTTTTTAAAAATCACTGTGATAAAAAATTAATCTATTTTTTTTTTGGTGCCAAAAACATCTTGAAATTGAAAAATGTTGATGCCGGAATAATGTTTTTTTTTTTTTTTTTTTTTTTCAATGGTTTTTAAAAAATCACTGTGAAAAAAAATAAAATCTATTTGTTTGGTGCCAAAAACATCTTTGAAATTGAAAATGTTGATGTCGGAATAATGTTTTTTTTTTTTTTTTTTTTTTTTTTTTTTTTTTTTTTTTTTTTAGCAGGTTACATTTTCAACATTTTTTAATAATGATGTTAAAAATAAAATATCATAACTCTAAAAAACTTTAAAATTCCATGATTTTCAAGCATGACTAACGATAAAATATCACGTCTTTGAAAAACCTTAAAATTCCAACGTTTTTTAAGCATAACATTGAATTTAAAATATCACTTCTTTGAAAAAGCTTAAATTTCCAACAATTTTCAAGCATGGTGCTAAGAAAAAATATTTATAACTGTTTTCAACCATAATATTAAAGATAAAATATCACGATTTAGAAAAATATTAAAATCTTGACAATTTTTCAAGCATGGAATTAAAACCAAAGGTCATGACTACAAAACAATCTTAAATTTTCAAAATATTTCAAGTATGACATTATGGAAAAATTTTATGACTAAGAAAACTTAAAAAATGAAAACATCAATGAAATAGTTATTATACCAAGAGTAATTTTTTTTAAATGCTAAATGTATAACGATTTTAAAATCTTAGCCTAAGACAACTTGATACATTGCCAAAAAAAATAAAAATCAATTATCAAATCGACACAGTGTAGGCGAGCTCAACCCATTGTAATGGAAACTTAAAAACCAACCATGAAATTAACATATTGTGGGGCTAACTCGATTCATTATAACGAAAAATTTACAATCAACTATCAAATTGCCCATAATGGGATTAGGTTACTAAATAAGCATCGACATGGACCCTACTATATATATAT
>APFE031016157.1:275905-295953 GCA_000404065.3 Pinus taeda | reverse complement strand
TATACTTTTTTTGTATTTGAATTTTTTAGCTTTAACATGAAAATCTCCAATATTTAAAAAAAATTATCCACACTTAATTCATTAGAAAATTTGAAGTGTAAAAACTAAGCCCTCTAAACAAAAAGGGTTAACGCTCATGAACACTTTTCAAAATCAAGATGAAAATCATTAACAAAAAAAAATGCTCACACTTGTTACATAAAAAATTTAAAGTGTCAAAAATGAGTCCTCTAAAAAAATGTGTTGACGCTGCATCAACACTTTTCAAAATCAGCATGAAAATCACTAGCATTTAAAAAAATTGTTCATACTTGATAGAAAAAAAGTTTAAAGTGGCAAAAATATGCTAAAAAAACAAAAGGTGTATTCTGAATCACCATTTTTGAAAATCGAATGATTTTTTGCTACCTCAAAAAACGAGTACTAGGTCATTTTCTCATTTGATCGGTAACTATGTTAATTGCAGACTAGTTCAGTATATCGCGCTCCTTCAGCCGAGTCTAATGGTACTACAATGTGAAGCAATTTTTTTTTTCAAATGACATTGTCCGCTTCTTCAAATTGATGACCCCATTCATGTCAATGGCCCAGTCATTTCTCAGGAGCGTAGGGTATGGATTACTATCATCAATGATCTCTATCACCTCAAAGTCGGCCATCGCGCTCGAACGCTCGATATCAACAGTTACTCCATATAGTCGTCCCATAGGGATGATCTTCTACTGGTTCAACATTTTGAGCTGAATTGGAGACCACTGTTGCGTAGGTCTCCCCATCCTTTCCAATGTTTCCTTCAGCAACACGCTAGCATCAGATCCCAAATCCATAGTCTCCTATCTGTGCAGTGAGCCTCATCTCACGCCCTGTTCGTGCTTTATGTTGGCTAATTTTTACTATGCAGTCTCTGTTAAGGACGTTCTCTTTGCTGGCACATTTGTTTATTAACTCCTACAGGCCCTTCACAACTTTGCCATCGCGTAGCAGTTTCATACAAGTCTTCAAGAATGTGGTAAGGACAAAGGGATCAACCTCTGTAGGTGCGTTGGTTTCTTGCATTTTGTTCTGGCTTCCTGAGGTGGAGGCCTTAGCAAATCTCTTCTCAGCGTCCATAAAAGTTTCCTTATTGTGCTCCAGATCAAAATCAACTTCCTTTTCTAGGGCCTTGTGGATCCATCCATCTTCTTCAGGTTGTTTACCTTTATCATCACCAGTCGCTATTCCACTCCTGAGCACTATATTCACACTTTGATCCTCCTTGCGAGGCTCGACTCTCATCATTTGTAAGTTTGGTGTAGGTTGTTGAGGTTGCGCTTTCTTTTCCTGCATCATAGCTATTAGCACTAGGCATTCTTCTATAGTATGGTCAAACTGGCTGTAGCATTGACATGACGTGCATGTCTAATTCTCATACTCCTATGAATAGTGCCCTGGTGTTTTGCAGTTGTAACAGATAACTTGCCTCCAGCCTCTTCCATGCCCTCCTCCTCCTCGGCCTCGTCCTCATCCCTGATAACCTCTGCGCGCTCCTTTGGTGCCCTGCTCTGGAGGCCGACTTTTTTCTTGCATGCAGTATGTAGGTGTTCTTTCCATCATTAGCTCATAGCTATGATAGTGGTGCTCATCATGGCCCACTAATTTGCAAAAGTCATAGAACAATTGCAGGGGTGTCTGAATGAACTTTTGAAACAAATGAGAATCATCCGTTGCTTGTTTTCCAACAACCTGACAAATAGTGCACCATAGCACAACCCCATGCTCAACCTTGCTGGGGCTTCTGACTTTAGGGTAATTGGTCCCCCTCTTGCAATATAATTCATGAATACAAGACAGTGGTCTTTATCATGCCCTTGGCTCTTACACTTCAAACACCAGACTTCCGTAGGCACCTCTAGTTTATCCTCCGTGTCTTTCTTCAAGCTTTGCAATTCTAAGTAGAGGCTCTGTAATTGATAGTGAATTTGCTGTATCCCCAACATCACGTATTGAATGAGAATTTCATGCAACCTCATCCTGATTTCTAGGGCTTTTGCCTAAGTTCCTATCTTCTATTGCGATAGAGAAATTCTTAGGTGGGGTAGAAGTGAAGCTATAAACCATTCATGATGCTGACCATCAGTGAGCTACATGTTAGCTTCTTGAATCACACATTTCAACCTTTGATCTAATTCCCAAGGAGTCTCATCAACCCTCATTGCGATTTCCTTAAATCCAACTACTGACTGCGAGTCAGACTTAGGCTTACTAAACTCCTTGTTTAAAGCAGCCTTAGTATCTGCTAGCGATGCAAGAGGACGATCAGAACAAAACTAGATATACCAAGTTAGCACGCAATCCTGCAAAGTAGTAAGCATTGTTCTTTATTTATATTATCATCAGTGATCTATTGCATACTCCAAACAACATCTGCAACAAGCGAAAACTACTTTGTATCTTCACTCCCAATCCCATTGAAGATCAACAACTTCATCATATTCATCATGGCAGATGGTGGTGGTTGAGGTGGAGGTGTGAGTGAATGTGTATGCGGTGGGGGTGGAGGTGGAGGTGGAGTAGATGGATGGCTTATTCGAGGGAACCCCTGAGTGATTAGTTGAACAATGCTT
Source organism: Pinus taeda (assembly GCA_000404065.3). NCBI lineage: Eukaryota > Viridiplantae > Streptophyta > Pinopsida > Pinales > Pinaceae > Pinus > Pinus taeda. Next base: position 293,350 of record APFE031016157.1, on the reverse strand, counting down.
TGCAACGGAGTCCGTTCCACCTCTTTGTCGTCACTTATAGGAGGTCCAATCAGAGGACTATACTCCAATCCTACTCTTTCTTGATATCTAAAGAATCGTCCACTTCACATAGATCCGAACATCAAGGTAATGGAATCACCCATTTTTCACACAACAAAATTTTAATCCAGGTATTCAAAGTTCTTAGATCTTACCTCGTGGTCCTTTGAAAAACCTTCACTTCACTTCACTGTGGTTGACTGAGGTATATACCACGAACTCTGTAACAAATCCTCTTATAATTCGATCGAGGTAGTGATAAAAACCTATGTGATTTGATTTTCAAAGGCTTCTAATCATCGCACTAATTCAGGAGTCCACACTATAGGATTATCAAGCTTCCACCTTCCTTGGATGGCTGTCAATTTGGCTAACCACTCATATAGTTCGATGGTAAAAGTGTAAAAGAAGATCTTGTGTATCTCCATGTACAGGTACATGTTCAACCACTGCTCCTTCGATAGGTGCAAATTCCTATTTTCTTGTGCCACGAACTCATGAATCTTCTTATCCAACCACTTTTTAATTTCCTTCTTGGTCGGATTCTAGTGATGTGACATCACACCTCTCTTTCAAGTAGATCTCGATCCCGATAACAGAACCATTTGTTGGCTTAGGGGGTCCTAACCTAGGTTCAGAGTTAGTTGCACCAACCAGCAAGACCCTACAGTACTGGCCCTTTCAGCAACAACCTACATAACGTAGGCTGTAGCCTCACTCGAAGCAGTATGGGGGGATGCTGGAACCATGTTTTCGCATGCAAAGATCAGTGTGATGTCTTTTAGCACCCTAGATCTGCCTTTGCATAGATCTATAAGCCCCTAGGGCTTGATACCGCAACTCTGTTTAAATAGCCTAGAGACCTTTGCGAAGGTCTACGATTAGTCTTTGGGGATCCTTAACAGTCAGTTTATCCACTTATGTGCACCAGAAAACAACCCCAAATTAGTGTTCGTGTAGATCTACTTAGGTTATTATTAAACATTAGATAATTCGTCAAATTCTTCATGAAATTACATAAACATGTTTGTGCACATCATCTAACAATTATTCAATAGAATCATGCATCATTCGAAAAATATTTCATAAACACATTATTCATCCACAACATATATCATAAATAGAAGTAAAAAAAGATAAATAGATATACACAATATTTCTTTGGTAATATTCTATATTTATCTTCAATTCATCTTTACAGACTCAAAACTACCCTACGAACTCAGTTGCAGGGGTCCACGCTCTCAGCTACTGACTTCTACTTAGGCCTTTTGCACTCAGCTACAGATCCTTTCTCTCCTATCTGACCTGCTTCTTTGCGCTATCAATTCTAAGACTCCATTCATTATCCACCTACCGTATGCCTTAGACTCTCTAAGACACACCAATTTATAGCCTTTTACATACAATCCCATGGTTCACGGACCATGGTTGGGTCTCAAAGACGACTCGAGCTTTACATAAACAAGGAGCTAAAAATCCCTTTGAATCCTAATCGTCTACGCACTTCACATCCACAAATCAAAGAGAATTTTCATTTCTTACGAAAATACATCAAAACTTGGGTTATTTTAACCCCAAAATTGACCTAGGGGACCCCATCCCAATAGTCACCCAGGTTTCTGGATCAGAAGTAGAGAACCTAGCAGAGTCGCCAATTTTTTTATAGTGTTTTCTCCTCGAATATGTATGAAAAGGAAACACTTAAGACTGTGGATGACAAATAGTCTCAATAATTGTCGGCTTATATGGGCCTGACCCAGGTTTGGAAGAGTTATTTAGCCAAACAAATCCCACAGCTACAGCCCTTTCAGCAATAGCCCGCATAGCACAAACTGAGGTCTCACCTGAGGTATCAGGGGAGGTTGCTGGAACCAGGTTTTCGCACCCTAGGGATGTCTTGATGTGGTCTAGAAGGTTCACGTGCCATTCTATGGCCTTGCACCATGTAGATCTAGAACAAGAAAATTCCTTAATATTTGTGATTACTGAGTTTTTTATAGATCAGATCTACTATTTTATGGTCTTTAAGCAAACATTTACTAGAGATAACTAGTTCGTGCACCTAGAAAAGATACAAATTTGCATAAGCTCAATATGTAAACATAAGCACATAGATCAAACAGATATATCAACCATAAATTAACGAGATCAGATTCAACATAGAATTTCAGAACCAACTTATCTTATTTCAATTATTTTGCTAATACAACCAGATTTAACCTGTGCACTCCACTGCAGGGGTCTGTGCACACAGCTGCGGACTCTACCAGGCCTTTGTACACATAGCTGGAGAGCCTCTATCTACCAACCAACACTCTTGACTTGGACTTACAGACACTTCAAGACTTCTTTCCTCAAAAACCCATTACATTCCAGATCAATAGCACTTACCCAAAAAATGACTCCTAACTCTAGAGCCTTGCTCTATTTATACATTTTCATGGCCCACGGACCATGGGCAGGTCGACTCACTTCCTATTATTTTACATTATCTTTGGGTGGACAACCCATTGACTTGACTCATTACAATTCACGCTCTGTGCACTTCGTGGAGTCCTTTACCATATATTTTCCCAAAATTTCTAGCTTTAATCCCCAAAAAATGTTATGCAGGGCCTTTGCTACCCAACAGTCCCCCAACACAATCATCATGACTCGTCCCTAGTCACTCGGCTGGTGTGACAATTTTCACGTGGAGTTCAGTTAGCAACTTCTGTGCTTCGCTTTTGCTTGCAGCAAACTCTTCCATCATCTGTTGTACCTACTCAACGCGTGCTGCTAACACATCAGTCTCTGTCTCAGCTCTTTCCCCAGGTTCATATTCTCCCTGCATGTGTGCCAACTTGCATTTGATGGTGGTGGAAACTGTGAATGCCTCATCAATCCATGGATGGAGTCATTCTTTAATCACTGCTTCCTTTTTGTCGGGCACCATGAGCTTGTATTTTTAGGGTCCGGGCCTCCCTCATCTTGGCCAAGTGCTAGAAAATAACAATTGTCTTTGCAGTTCCTTTGGCATTATTATAGGCTTGCTAGAGCTCCCTTGCCTCTGTTTCCAGTAATTGTAGGGTTGGATCTTCCTGAAGTGGAGTGAGCGTACTAAGCAACTGAGACGACAAGTCGGTGCATTCCTTCATAGAACGTTTGATCATTTCTTGCATGGAGTGAATGATGCTTTTCCGCTGCTTGGTGACCTCTGCTGGCGTCGAAGGTTGTACCTACACTTTTAGCTCTACGATCTATAAACTGAGCTCCAATTGAATCCTCACGTCCTCCTCCTTTGCATCCTAGAACCCACTAGCCAACTTGTGGATTCGTATGCCAGCAGGTAAGTTGGCCACAACCTCCAGCTCAGGGGAACACAAACATGCTTCCCCTACAAGTTGCTCCAATTGTTGACACTGGGCGATGACTTTGTCCTATTGGAGGCTCAATTGATCGATATTAATTCTCTGTTCACTGAACACTTGTTTCGCACGTCCTTCCCTGGCATAGAGCTCCATGGTGGGGCTATCCTAGAGCTGGTACAAACTTTTGCATGGGAGGGTAACCAAATTTAGGCCCTGCCCTGTGAGTTGTCCAACCACAACTCTATCCTCCGCATTTTCTGTTATCAACGCTCCTGCTGGAATCGCAATAGTATGAGCCATTTGGGCCTTCAACAACTACTTAGTGGCTGACATACCTGTAGCCTCATGAGTCGCAGTGGTTCCTGTCTGTGCTGCCCATATCCCAAGTTCTTGTAGCTGTGCGTGAAGCTCCCCCAACAAAATCTATTTCTCTGACATGGCCTCATCGATTGCGTCCTGAGTGACTTCATGAATTGTGTCCCCTATGTCACCTAGGTTGCTCTCAGATAAGGTGGTCAATTCTCTGTCCCATTTAGACGCCTTGGCCTTCTTCTGTGGCTTCGCCCATTCTATCGACGGTGGCTGTTTTAAGGGCGCATCGATGGTGGTTGATGGTGTTCCTTCCACGGCCATCTCTGTGGGCACCTTCTGACTACTTTTTTCCTTTGTCATCACAGCCCCTCCTGCTGGTGCCTTTTCTGTCGAGGTTTGCGCCATTCTCGGGCCACCCAAACCTTTGTAGTGTGCTATTTGTTCCACTTTTGTTGTGCTGTGCGATTAGCTTCATCCTTTTGCTTCTAAATAGCGACCTTGTTGTGCCCCACTGCATCTAGTCCACATCATGGTGGCCAGGTATCCAAGACTGCATCAACAACTTCGTCAATGGCAAGGAAAGGGAGTGTAGTCCATGTCTGGTCGAGGTTCTTGCATGCCCATATGTAGACAAAGTGCATGTTTGCTTTAAACTCGGCAATGTGCTTCACACTGTCATAGATTTCGGTGGATAGACAGGGTCACTCGTTAATCCATTATTGAATGTGTGTGTCCATTAGTATCCAAAAAATCTTGATGCCTTGGATTCTTACAACATCCCTTGTTGCTCGCAAGAATGCATATTTGGTGGCTTCTGGAAAATCTTGGTCCAAGGAGGGAAATTGGCTATCTTCGGGTAATTCAGTGGTAACCAGCACGATGGAAAACAACAGCCACACATAATGGAAGGTCTTTCCATCCTCTTGGACCTCCATACAGTTGGTCAGGAACTCTTCACAAATGAACCGTTCTCCGGCTGTGCATTCCTCAGTGAGCATAATGACTATCGCTGGAACCCCCATGCTATGGCATTTCTGCATCACTTTCCCTACTAGTAACTAGGTTGCAATGTGGACTGCGTTATCTGAAATACTATCAATAACATACCCTCGCTGCCCCTTCTCAAGCTTATGCTTCTTTTTTAGGGTTTCTGCCATCGTTACATCGCCACTCTTCTCGATAATTTCCTTGGGGTCTCATCCACTGCAGGGGAGCTAGGAAATCCTATGAATGAGTTCTGCTGTGATGCGGATGATTTTGCCGATCAATAAGAATCCATCATGGAATAGGTAGAGCAACTGTCTAATGACCAATATTCTGATAGGAGGTCAGAGAAAGTGGGGAATGGACAAGAGACAAAGCAACCCGACTTTCTCCACCTTTCGCAACCACTCCTTTGGCTGAAGTGTCGTAACCGTCCCTTCGGCACTATCCTCCATCAAGTCATTAGTTGCCAAATGGGGAAATTTTGCTATATCAGCAAGGTCCCAGTCTTCAAATTTCATTGTCGAAATATGACCAGTCACCATGATCTCGACTGGAACCCCTTTTGGAAGAGACGAGGTGATGAGTATATTATCGACTTCATCTAGATTAGTAGGGACCTTAGCCTTCCCCTTGCTTGGGGGAACATACTTGGGTTGTCACACTGGCTGGATAGTATCCTCGTCAGCATTTATTTCTTCGACATATGTTGGAGAGCCCTCTTCCTCCTCGTCGCTTTCAATTGTAACAGTTTTTCCCTTTTCTTCCATTGTGAGCTTGCTAAAGCATAGATGTCGTGGCAACCTCCTTACTAGTTCTGGAATCTAGGGGTCCTTCTTGGTCTGCAACATCCTAGGTGATTTAGGGAGTTTAGTAGCCTACGGCATGGCATTCTGTGGAATATCCTTGGTAGGGTTTATTGACCTGAGGAATGACTCTCGGAATTCCCTTAGCAGTGCCTGAAATCACGATCTTTCTTCTATTTGTTTGTCATTCATCTTGTTCTCAGCTTGAACCCAGGGCGCCCTATTCGTTGAATGATAAAGCGATATTGTGTGACCCTTTACTTGTTTGTTATATATGATTTCAAATTCAAAGTCGACCGTTCACCCCTTCATGGCTCATCAATGCATTTTTGGTGGTTACTCTTACGCCTTAATTTCCCACCACCTGCTCCTATGGGTCTTAAATGAGACACCTTGTCATGAACAATACTTGTAATGGTCACCTTCCATCCTTCCCCCACGGCAGCATAGCCCCTGGTATGTAGATGCATCCTCTGTATGTGATCGAGGTTGCATGCTCCGACCAAATCACGTAGCTTTCCTGCATCCTGTTTTATAGTCTCGCACCCTCTTCCAACTACGTGGAGCGCTGAGACTAGGGATCCTATGGATAGTCAGGTGGGTGCTCCCATCGTGCAAGCCTTCCGCTTCCATAGTAGCCTGGGATGTGGGCACCCTTCGGGTTCCTTTGAGTCTGATAACAGGTTGCGGTCTGTGCTCCCTTGTGCCCTAGGGTGCAGTCACAGCCATGCTAGTAGGGTTGCGGCTTGTCCTAGTAGTGTAGGAGAGCCAACTATGTCCGACCCCCCCAATGACTCTTCCACGTGGCCCATGTGGGTGACTTCTATTATTATTTTAGCAATTTTTTCATCTAGCCTCTCACTTTCCTTTCGTATTCTAGCCCTCGTTTCCTCTAACTCGCAAAGTTTTATTTTTACCATGTCGAATGGCTTCCCATAACTGCTGAATCCATTCGTGTAGGTCTTCATGTTCAGGTCAGACTGTAGGTGTAATGGCTCACTCGGTTGTCAATAGAGGTCCCTTATCGGCCCAACGAACCCTTGTTCCGCATAGGTTCAGTTGGGTCAATGGTTGCGCAACATACAACTATACCTTTCGTTGTTGATGGATTACTGACCTACTCCAGCGTGGGCACCGCACACGTCCTCCAATCCATATCTAGAACCACCTTCTATATCTCAGCTTCCTCTTCGCACACCACCTTGGTGCACGTGACACTTCTTTTGATGTGCCATGATGCTTCTGGATTACGATTGAGGTGCCAGGGTTGAAGAATTGCCCCTCATTCGTTGCACCTTTATCTGTTGGCCATTTCCTTACTTCAGTGGTTATGTGTTGTAATGATCTAGTCATCATGTTACAGTTAAGTGTGGTGACTTTATGCAATCTATTCTACCATCTCTTAGCCTCCTCATCTGAATCTGATGTGCATGAACTATTTCACTCCCATGAGAATCGTCTGTTCACCGAGGGATTCACCCGTCCCTGGTCTTGCGCTGTTATCTGGTAGATGCAGTCTAGTTCATCATCAATTCCTTCATCGTGCACTAGCTCGGTGTAGCACGCTCCTTCAGCTGGGTCCAACAGAACTGTGACATGAAGTTCCTTTTTCTCGAAGGTCATTTTTCGTCTTTTTAAGTTGATAACCCCATTCATGTCCGTGGCCCAATCTATTCCTAACAATGTAGGGTATGGATTACTAGCATCAACCATTTCGATTACCTAAAAATCGGTATGCATACTTACTCCTTCATTGTCCACTTTCACCCCTTGCAGTTGTCCCATCAGTGATATCTTTTGCTGATTGGCCATCTGTAATTCAATAGGAGACCGTTGTAGTGCAGGCCTAACCATGTGTTCCCATGTTTGTTTAGGTAATACATTCGCGTCTGACCCTAGATCGAGAATGACCAGGTCCATCTCATATTCCTCGATTTGTGCCATTAATCGCATCTCCCACCTAGTGCATAGAGCATGTTTCCCTAGTTTCCGGACTACACGCAGTTCCCCTAATCCCACACATCTAGTAATCAGCTCTTGGAGTCCTTTAACCGCCCTATTATCACGTAGCAACTTCATACATGTCTCTAAAAAGGTGGTAAGCATGGAGGGATTCATTCCCAGCTCAATTGGATCCCTATCACCTGGGGTAGAGACCGTCATGAAGCTCTTCGAAGATTCTCTAATCATCCCTTTCACTTGTTCAGGTTCCTTTGTTAGAGAACCATGACCCTTCTCATCTTAACTAGACTGTTTCCTCACATCTCCTTCGGTAGTTGCGTCGCTTCTTAGTACCATGTTTATGCTGGGGTCCTCTTCGTGAGGTCTTTATCTCATCATCTAGACATTTTGAGTTGGAGTGGGCTGCAGTAACCCTTTTTCGCGCGTTTGGGTGATAAGCATTGGTCAGTCTACCATTTCATGGTCAAATTGCTCACAGTATGGACAAGAACTAACCTGGCTCCTCATTTCCTACACCCTTAAATACCAGCAACTTGACTGCACTCGCCATCCCAACCCTCGGTGGTGGCGAAGGTGGAGGTGGAGTCGATGAAGATGGATTTGATGTAGGTGAAGTAGGTGATGGCATGGTTAGTGGTGGTATCAGTGGAATGCGTCACCCAATCAACCGAACTGCACTTCTCGGAGAGAACTCTGCGAGTTCTTCCTTGCTTTCTCTTGAAATGGAAATCAGAGAGCTGTTCTATAATCCTTTGGTTCCTCGGTAACCTCTTCCACTCCGTGTTATGCCAGACATCAATAAACGCGCATAATATGTTTTTCACACAACAACATCTTAATCCAAGTATTCAATGATTTGATATACTTACCCCGTGGTCCTTGGAGAAAGCATTTTTCTGCTTCACTATAACTCACAGTTGTATCTATCGTGAACTTAGTGATACACCCTCCTATTACCCGATCCAACCAGTGATCTATTGTGTGTGCGATTTTGTCTTCATATGCCTCTAACCTGCACACCAATTCTAGATTCCACACAACAGGTTGATCTAGTCTTCACCTTCCTATGCTATCAACTAACCTTGCAATCCACTCATACAACTCCATTGAGAATGACGTGAAGAAGATCTCATGAATCTCTATGTATATTTAGTTATCCAACCACTATTCTTCTGATATCTGCGGATTTCTATTTTCTTGAACTACGAACTCATGAAGCTTCTGATCTAGCCAATCTTCAAGCTCTTTCTTCATAGGGTTCTAGTGTTCTGACATCAGACATCCCTTAGGCAGATCCCGGTCCCGGCAACGAAACCATTTGTTGGCTTATATGGGCTTGACCCAGGTTTGGAAGAGTTATTTAGCCAAACAAATCCTGTAGCTATCGCCCTTTCAGCAACATCCCGCAGAGCGTGGAATGAGGTATCACCTAAGGTAGCAGGGGAGGGTGCTAGAACCAAGTTTCCACACCCTAGGGATGTCTCGATGTGGTCTGGAAGGTTCGTGTGCCATTCCGTGGCCTCGCACCATGTAGATCTAGACCAAGGAAATTCCTTAATATTTATGACTACTAAGTTTCTTATAGATTAGATTTATTGTTTTACAGTCTTTAAGAAAACATTTACTAGAGAAAACTAGTTCGCACACCCAGAAAAGATACAGATTTGCATAACCTCAATATGTAAACATAAGTGCATAGATCAAACAAATATATCAACCATAAATTAACTAGATCAGATTCAACACAGAATTTCAGAACCAACTTATCTTATTTCAATTCTTTCGCTAATACAACTAGATCTTCCTTGCGCGCTTAGCTGCAGGGGTCCACGCACACAGTTGCGAACTTTACCAAGCCTCTGTGCACATAGCTGCAGAGCCTCTATCTACCCACCAACACTCTCATCTTGAACTTAAAGACACTTCAAGACTTCTTTCCTCAAAAACCCATTACATTCCAGATCAAAAGCACTTACCCAAAAACTGACTCTTAACTCTAGAGCCTTGCTCTATTTATACATTTGCATGGTCTGCAGACCATGGGTAGGCCGACTCACTTCCTATTATTTTACATTATCTTTGGGCAGACAACCCTTTGACTTGACTCATTACAATTTGTGCTCTATGCAATTCGCGAAGTCCTTTACCATACATTTTCCCAAAATTGCGGGCTTTAAGCCCCAAAACCATTACGCAAGGACTTTGCTACCCAACAAGAATATAAATAGCTACTAAACATTGTAGATATGTAGCAAATAATAGAAACAAAACCTACCGATGTCCTGATCTATGCCACAATAATAGTTAAACAACAAAATGAAATAGTAACAAATGTGAGTAACTCCAATATTCCAATGGAAACCAGATATACAAAGAATAAATTTTATTAAATAACAATGTGAAGGGAACAAATAAATGTTACCAGTCCCCCTCCATGGGATGGGTTCTTGGCTATCCTCAAATGTATTCATCTCTTTGTAGAGTCTCTCTCCTCTATAAGAAATAAAATGTTTGAGCTCAATGGGAACTCAAATGGAAAAGAAAAATGGTGTGCGACATTGATAATAATCAGAGTTACAACAGTGAGTGCAACAACGAAAATAATCAAAAGTGAATAATGAATGGAAAACCCCTTTATTTATAACAATATACTGAGTTATCCTTGAATAATGAGAAATAATAAAATATTATTAACCCCATTCTAGAAATAACCACTTGGAATATTTTATTATATTTGGTTAGGAGGGAAAAAATATTTAAACTTTTATTTAGAAATAATAAATAAATAAATGATTTATTTATCATCACAAGAAATATGATTAAGGAATAATAAACAAATAATGGTTTATTTAATTATTCCTAAGGGATTTATTCAAACTTGACAAGGAATAATAATTAATTGGTGATTAATTAATTATTCCTAGAAAAAATAAGATAATTAATAATTTATCTGTTTATTTTTCATAACTAGGTTAAATAAGACAAGGAATATTAATTAATCATTGGTTTAATTAATTATTCCTAGAATATAATTAAATAAACAATGATTTATTTAATTATTCTTCATGGGTTTAATTATAAATTACTTAACAAATGTGGTTTATTAAGTAATTTCTTGCAGTGAAAGAAATTTTACTATGGTAAAATTGGCCTTACATGGTGTACTTCAATCCATCTCTTAACTTAGGCTAGATGATCAATTTTTTGGTGATAACACTTTGTGCCCTAGAAACTTTGAAAATCATGAGCTGGATAATGGTTATTGCTGATATGGATGAGTTCTCCCATTTGGACCTCTTGATCTTATCATTATAGGATTTCCCCTTGATATGTGGACCTTCCTCCCCGTTTTTTGGATCCCTAACTCTCCCTCCCTCCCTATAAATCAACTCCTTTCTATCCCCAAATCGTTGGTCATTGATTGCCTACATTCCTATACTAAGATTATGCCCAAATGATGCCCATTCTAACTTGGAGTGCTTGAAGAGTCTTTTCTTGGACATGGACATCCAAATAAATGACGTCTCTAAATTCAAGGCATAGGTTGTATGCTTCCCATTTTAGCTAATTAATATATACATTTGATGCTCACTTTACGTAATTGTGTAAATGCTTATTCTTTTAGCTTAATACTCCTTGATATATTAAGTAGTTTATGTTTGATGTATGCCATATATGCTCTTGTATCTTGTATTTCTCTTTTATATTTCTTGCTACTACTTAGACGTGAAGAATAGTAAGAAGTGAGTCTAGAAGAAAAGGAATCAAATTCATCTCCAAAGGATCGAGCGATTAGCATTAGAGCCAGGTAGGATACTCTCTCTCTGCATTTGTTAAGCATAAGCCAAGAAAGTGTATGTTAGTTTGTTTAGTTTGTTGCTAGACCCACTTATTGGGCTAGAGGGATTGTCTCTGCTTGCAGAGGGGATTTACCTTCACAACAAAATGGTGCCTCCGCTAGGGAAGCTATAGCCAATTCATCTTCTTTTTTAATCTGATATCTTGATTAGTTTGACCGACCATCGAGTTGTCATTTAGTATGAGCCTGTATAAGCCTACACAATCATTGATTGTTACCTGAGAGTCTTGAGTCTAGAGTGTGTTGAATTTTTTTTTATTTTTTTCCTTACTCCTCACACAACACATTTTTTCTCTTAGAGATTCATTTCCATAACGTTTTCCTTTGAAATAGTCGTGTTGATCCACTGATCAACACCAGTTTGGCCATTGCAACCATGTTGGTATGAGAGATTGACAAAAAATTAGGGTTTCTCTGTCCAAATCTAGTGTGTTTGAGCCCCTGAGATCTTTTTTCTTGCCTTGTGTGATCTGATTGGATTTATTGGTGTTTTGTCTGATTACCTAATTTGATTAGGAAACTATTGTATTTTTGAGATTTCAAGTGTTTGAGTGGAATTGGATTAATTTTATGGTTTATAGAACATCATTAACATAAAGTGCATCTTAGTAAAATACAAATCATTTTTCTTTCGATAGATTGCATATTGCATTTGGAAAGAAAAATTAGTGGAGGCATATTCTTTGATCAATTCTCTTGTTTGATGCATTAATTGATTGAATTCTCTTCCCTTGTTAAGTATAGAATTCATCGAAGTGAAAAATTTCCTTTTCTCATTTAGTTGCATTTTAGGATTCAGGTGAAATTTTTTGAGCCCAAAATTGAAACATAATTCAAGAACATCATTAAAGTTTACGGAATTAACCTAAGGATCATTTGGAAATTAATGCATCCAATTCTCCTTTAAATACCTCTCAAAATCTTGGTAAAATATCTAAGGTTAATGATGTTCAGTCTACTGCAACAAACTAAACCTCAAACGATAAAATCAAGGGTAAAGGAAAATCCAAATCTACTAGCTGTTATACGGGAATAGTGTCCACTCGGATGCTGCTATTCTCGCTAAGATGGGTGGCTATCTTAGAAACAAACAATCAAAGTCTACTATTGATTCCTTTTATGAAAATAGATGAGAGGAGAACCAAGAGGGCCAACCTGAGTCTTGCGCTCGATTTCCTCTCCTTCTTGATAGAGTTTCGCCGCTTCTTCTTTGTCTACCCAGCTTCAAAAGAACCTGTAGAATCACAAAAACATACTACTATGCAAGAAACAAGGATCTAAATTCATAAATAATACAGGATCAGATGTGTATTAACCATATACATGCATATATAAACAAGTACACAAGAATATGAAAGGAAACAAGAATAGCTTTATTCAGATGAAAAGTAGCAAGAAGATTACAACCATGTGCTCTGACCCAGCATCATCCTCTAGCTAAGAAGCCCTTCTTCACCTCAAGAAAATCTAGATCACCCAACACTAATAATGTACACCAGAATACCAATAGCACTTCTCTATAAGATACAAAATTCCAGCCCCTGGATCTCTGTGATGAGGGATCCATATATAGATGATTACAGAGAGGTGAGGAATCTTTTGGGATCTCGATTAGTGTCTTCTCTCTGATAGTTCCTGCTTCCACTTGGAGAATGAAGATTTCTTACTCATCCCTGGTCAAAAATGGAGTGGCAAGTGTCAGAGGGGAAGCTTCTGGAAGATTCCATGATCTTCCACCTCGCATTTTGGTCCCTGCCATTTGTCCATTCCGACCATCGCACCCTACAAAGGAGAAAATTAGTATGCATCACACCCTGTACATTGGGAAGGTGATATGCATCGCACCCTCTACATTGAGCTTTTAGTATGGTCCATTTTTGACCATTTATGAGCAGTTTTCAGTGGAGAACTTCTGGGAGATGATGTAACTAGTTTACCTTATTCCTTTAGGCAGTGAAGCAACACTTTTAGGGACTTAGGAGCCCTCAGTTTATGGACATTTATGATTGGGGTTGAAGTGCCCAAAAATGTCTATAACAGTTTCCCCCTAAAGCATGAGGTCATTAATCTTTTTGATGTCGGGTGAAATGGTTTACTATGAGGATCTGAAGTTTTTCCAAGCTGGGAGGCAACCTGTAATACGATACAATACAATACATTATTTTGACAACATTTTTTCATGATCTAGTTGAGGCAGGCATTCCCATGCTCAGCTTTATAAATTCATTTCATGTACATAGGACCAAAAATCGTTTGTGTGACAGACTGATGATACAGACACATCATCCTTTGATTTGGATGATCATCTATTTGGAAATGATGTACACTGTATGTTTTTATATTCATGAATATATCACAGCCCAGATGGATGAAACTAGATCCGGGGTCTTCAAAACTCATCCAATATTCACTCAGAGTACAAGTCGATCCATGTGAAAAATGTTCTGGAGTCGAACATGGAAATACATCACCTGATTACCAGCCAATGATGTAAGCTGTTAACGGGCGCGAGAGGAATTACCAATAATAACAATTACCCTCAAGGTACTACACTACAATTTACGTGGTGTGAAAAGGGACTTGGCATCGAACACCACACAAAATCTCTCGGTCGAAGGCCATTGATGTAAACCTGTCGCCGACAGTGAGAAACTTGCCATTGAGGAATGCAAGCTTAAAAGTACTGAAAGGGTTGTTCCTAAGTCAACTTCTTGGATAATGAGCTGATGTCGACAAGAAGTGACCTGCCACAGGAGGGCCTTAATGAATCCCACATCAATGACATGGAACGAAGAAAATGATTTTGGAGGTGAAAACAAACTGACGATACAAGGTTCAGGGTGGCGGTCATGAAGAATTGAAAGCATGAATGTATTGTAGTGGGTGAGACACAGGTGAATTGTCTGAATGACTTCTCTTGAACATATCGGCAACACTGACGATGGATTGGTAGTGTTAACCCCAAATATGGATGGCGTGATGGACCAATGGTGGAGACCAGTGAATGGAACAACCCAACCCGGCATGGATGTGGAAGGAAAGTGTCATTTTCAAGAGCGACTTGCTACCAATAAAGTTTCTTCTTCTTTTCCTCCCAATTTTCCCTAGTCATTGCTGACAAGTACCTCTTTATTTTTGTCCAGATTGAGGAGGATAACATATTATTGTTCTATAATCCGCCCTTCGGGCGAACCTGTTGCTATATTTTAGCGAGCCTAGCGACAGTGAAACTCGTTCTCGTCCATTTGGATGAGTTTGTCGCTATTCGGTTTTAACGAGTTTAATGACAAAGATAACTCGGTCTCTTTCAATTTTAGAGAGTCTAAAAGAAACAGAAAGAAGACACTGAAGATTCTTTTTCTTTGGATAATCCCTTAAGTCCAAAAAAGCGTAAAATAATACAAAAGGGATGAATTTTCGATACTTTTAACGAGCCGAACAAGACGAGCACTCGATCTTTTTGTGTAATAATCCCTCAGGTCCAAAAAGATTAAAATCTAGAGGAGGGATAGCACTTCTGATGCCTTTTAATGAGCCAGAGAGGCCAATCGCTCGACAATCTTTTCATATTTTACAAGTCAGGTAAAAAGAGCTTAAAGAAGACTAGTTTTCGAGGAATGAGTGATAGTTTCGGGTAGTAGCTAATTCTAGGTAAGATTTGGAATTTTCCAATCACGACAGTGTCACAAGGATGGCTAGCAGAATCACTCTTCGCAGATGTTCCTCGAAGGGGTAAAGAATCATATGGGGGTGAATGATCGGCTAAAAAACAGACTGGAGGTGATGGCGAGAACATGACCAAGGCTCAAAAGCTGGCGATAAGGCATTCACAATGGTTATTTACTGGTTCATTTTTTAATGAGCTTAAACGCTGGGAGAAACACTTGCTCATGACTTATGTTTATTTTTTAACAAGCCTGAACTATGTGCTAAAAATGCTCGTGGAGAGTTTATTTTTTAACGAGATTGAACTCTACGACAACATTGCTCGCCAGTCGTATGATAAGAAATGTCTCATTCAAGATGCCATTTTTTATGGAGCTTGCCCCTTTTGAAGCTTTGCCCCGGATCCTTTCTTTATGCAAGCTAGGAAACGACTAGCCTTACAGGTTTAAAGGGTTAGAAGTCCTAAAAATTTAAAAAATAAATAGCCACTCTTCACTTACATGCGGAAAGGTTTGCATGCCCCCAAGTATAGTGAAAAATTTCCAGGTTACCAAGAAAAATACTTCCTCGACGATGTCTATCGAAATAGACAAAGGGGAGTGGCATAGAGATACTCCACTCACATAACTTTAACAAAGGTATCTTATTCCAGCCTGTTCCCATTTTCCTGTGAGGATGGGTTCGCCAGACTAGTCATATATTCCTCGCGGAAATCCACTCTATACCTAAGGTTTTCCTGCCGAAGCAGACCAGGGTGCATGCCCCCTAGGTTTTAGTCACACCTTCCTGAATCACTGGCGCTCATCAGGTGGACGGACTTGAGACCGATGATACATTTATTGCATGAAAAGACCATTTAGGGACGACATTTTACTATTTGCGATGCGTGATCCAGGGAATTACATTTGGTCTACGAGCTTGACCATTCTGCCTTCGTGCGAAAAACACATTACTCTAAAGAGTGAGGAGATGATGGCTCCCATGCAATAAATATAGTCGCGTCCAAGGAGTAGATTATAATCTAAAGGTCCTTGAACTACGATAACGTTCATGTGAATAGTTTTCCTTCTCAAAGCAATGGGCACATTTGGAAGGATCCCTAAAGGTCGGTTGGTTCCCTTGTCGAAGCCTATTAGATTTCTCATTTCAGGCAAAAGTGATGGTGAACCAAGCGCTTTCCAAGCAGTTGAGGAAAGGATACTCACAGAAGCCCCTTCATCGATGATGGTACCAACCATAACCATTCTGTAAGCTTGTACAATGATTCTGAATTGTACACTAGCTGGTAAACGGGGTCTGCCTAGTAGATTCCAGTCAAAGGAAACGACTAGGCTACTTGGTGGTGGGACCGAATAGATGGCCGGATATGACTATGAAGAACTTCCTTCCTACGATAAAGGAACGGGAGGAGTGCCCCCAAGTTCATCGGAGTCTGTGTTGATGAAAATAATTTGAACGGTGTCGTTCTCTTTCTCTCCAATGGTGGTATCATTAGAAGATGAACACTCTGAAGGCAAGACCGGGTCAATTACCGTCTCGACCTTTTGACTTTCGTCTAGTATGGTTTCAGAGGGTTCATTTTCAATGATAAACGCTTCGGCCGACCACAATGATGGGCCAGCCGGATTTTCAACCGGTGGAGGACTTGGCAAGAGTTTTTTATATCCAGGAGGAAGTCGTAGCAGTGAAACCAGACGATCATCCAAAAATCTTTTAGCCTTGTCAAGGAAGGGACAATGGTGGATGGCATGATTGCCTTCACACAACTTACAAGGAAATCTGGGATTCCTTTCTTGTCCATGTACTTCACTTTCACTGGTTGATGGTGTGAATTCAACATGATAGTGAGAGGTTGATGCCACCAGATTGTGCAAACGAGGAGACCAGTCCCTTAAGATCCGAGGGATGCAGGGACAATCTCGGTGATAGTGGTCTCCATTCCTAATGACACAAAGATATTTAGGTTTCGATGGTGCAGTGTGAGGATTTTTGCTAGATGACACTTGGTTTCCCCTTTCGATTTTGGTTCCTTTTTCTTCTTTTCCTTTTTCTCTTTCTGCTTCTTCTTCTTCTCAGTTACTTGATTTTTAGCTTTATCAGCTTTATCAAGTGAAGAGGAAGGAGGAGAGGGAGAATCAGACGAAGTAGAAGGTCGGGAGTTAACTCTAATGTCGTCTAGTTGCTGATTTGACTGTTAAGGAATTACAGGATTCTGAATGACAGAGGTAGAGAAGAGCTAGACAGGCAAACCAATTGTCAAACCTAGAAGTGACAAAGTGGCCATATGGGGTGCACCAACATCTCCCCAAGAAGAGAAGGGACCAGGATTTCCTCCAAGGGGAAATCCTTGGTTGGTAGACTCCATTTTCTCAACCTAAAGACCAATGGGGGAATTTGTGACGTTATTCCGATTTAAAATAAATTTTTAGACGCTTTGACACAACTTGTTTTTTCAATTTTAAAG